>JAPFRW010000114.1:0-173699 GCA_030778065.1 Akanthomyces uredinophilus | reverse complement strand
GGGGGGGGCGGTGCCAAAATGAGAATTTCGGTTCATGTAAACGCTCATTGACAAAAAGACAGTCACTCATGCTACTGAAACCCGAGAGAAACTTTTCGTTGTGAGAGAAGGAAGACTAACGTGCAAAAATTAATCGTGTATAAGTAGCCGTAGTTGGCAGAAGGCGAAAATGAAAACCCACCGACGGTTTGGGGTTCTGTAGTAAAGAAGAACCGCCTTGACCTTCGCGTGCGCTCAGGTGACAGTTACTCGCCTCCAGTCGCCATCTCTTCCGCCACAAAGCCGGTCGTGTCCAAGTCCTTGTTGATGGCCTTGGCCGCTGCCCATCGACATGTCAGCATCATGCAGAGATTCAGCTGTCTAGTTCTATTCACGTACCAACGAGGACAAACGTCACGCGGCACGTCTCGTCCGTTCGGTTCTCCCAGCTGTGGATGGTGCCGCGCTGGACACAGACGTCGCCCGCGCGGAGTGTCTTTTCGACGCCATCGTCAAGACGGCTTATCGTACATAGGTCAGTAGATTTACAGAGCCGTCGATCAAGGAGTGACCCGCCGCTTACCAGACAATCTCGCCCTTGGTTATGATGCCAAAGTCGAGGGACTCTGTACGATGGAAGAGCTACACAAATTCACGCAGCATTAGCCATGACTAGCCACGGAAACGGTCCGTGTTAAAAAGACGGGCGGAATTTTGGTAAATACACACCGCGGTGTTGTTTGGTTTAAAGTCGACCACGCGCACCACCACGCCATCCCGGTTGGCCAGGCTCTCGGTGCGATTCTTGATGGGGTCTTTCCACTCGTTATTGTCGGCGGGAAACTCGTGCGTCTCGTACAGCACGGCAAAGTTGACCGTATCGGTGATTTCGACGGCGGCCACCTCGCCGTCGTCGACAAATACGGCCTTGCTCGCGCTATCGTGCCCGGTGACAACTCGGCGGGGATGAGGGAGCTCGGCGACCATTGTGGCGGGCGACGATAAGCTTTTGTGGGTGCGCGCGGAAAGATGGTGCTTTTTGATACAGGGCGGTCTGAACAGAAAATAAGTGCACGATTTGAGCCAACGACTATGAACTTGTCTCTATGATTTTGCTCGGATGCATCTATGCCCAAAAGCTGTTTACCCCTCATCGTACGATGCTCTATGCTCTGACCGGCATCATCACGTGGAGCCTGCATTGGCGTGCTTATCGCGAGAAAAGCTGACAGTGACGAGTGGCTGGACATCTAGGTAGCTCTGCCTACTGCTGGGTCTATTCAAGTTAGCCTGTTCGGGATGTTGTTGTACAACGCGGCGTGTTGAATGGGGAGCAGCTGGCCCCCAAGGCCGCTAGAGCAAATTTGCCTTGGCAAAGATCGGTCCGTGTAAGCGCAATGCATCATGTGAAGAGCGAAGGATTTGTAATTAGAGATCGTTGCAGTTCAAGACAGTTAAGCACCGATTTACTAGTGATAGAAACTCGTGAACCGTTACCAATCTGCCAGGTACAGATCGGGTTTTAGATGCAGGGTGGTGTTGAGTCGGAAAAAAAGTGACAGGTCGGTTTCGGTTGGTGCGAATCCCTGTCCACAACCACACCACCATGAACAAATTACGACAGCTCCAGCATCATGGCGCAGCGTCGCTCGCGGGGTAAGCCGTCCCTCGCCTCGTCACCGAGAATCTTGCTCAGAGGCGGAGAAACATCTTGAGGCGCGAGTAGCACAAAGCCACGCGCTTTGTAGAAGCCGTCGTTCCAGGGCACGTCCAGGAACGTCGTCAGCGTCAGGCCCTTGTAGTTCCGCTGCCTGGCATGGTCGACGGCCGCCTGCAGGAGCCGCTTCCCGATGCCTCGACCCTGGCATTTTCGCTCGACCGACATCTCCCAGACGTGCAGGAAGCCATTGAGAAGCCGGCCATTGAGGAAGCCCACCGGGCCGTCGCCGTCTGCTGGCAATGACTCGCCGCCGCCCGAGTCCGGCACGGCGACCCAGGACACGCCGCTCTCAATCAACTCGAGGTGCCGTGCGGTCGTTTGGGGATCGTCGTCTGCGATCCAGGCCAGCTCTGGAATGCTGCGAAAGGCCGTTCCAGCAGAGCGCTCTACGGCGGGAAGCTTTTCCACATCGGCAGTCGTCGTCTTTCGAATGAGGAAAGCGTTCTCGGTCATCGTCCTGCCGGCTTGTGTTGCTGATAGCGTCGTAGATCAAGCCTTGCGTCGCCGATGCGGTCAATGGAAGAGAGACGCACGGTTGTCGCTTGGCGGGAAACGGGCCGATGCTGTAAATAGATGAGGGTTTTTCTTGCGACGCCTCAACGAGAGGGCGTGGAAAAGCTAGCCCGTGAGCACTGACTATACGTAGTAGCGACGACCCATGTTGAGAGCTGGAGCTGAGCTGCTGAGCCTCATCGATGCTGCAGATTGAGAATATGACATATCCATGGGTGCATGTTGCGCTGGCAGGCATTGTGCGAGTGGGAGGAGTGGATAGTGTGGTGCACAGCTGGGGTGTAGGGCCGGTAAGGTATGCCGGTGGCCTGCTCGTCTTCGTTTGCTGCCAGCCGCAAGCTGCCAGCTGCCAGCTGCCAGCTGCCAGATGCCTGTTGCCAAGCTGCAAAACACCACAATTACATTGGCAATGGCAGTTTGCGAGCTTCAACATCAGCATGTGCACCAACGAGACACTGGCCGTCAATCCAAATATTGCTATGCTGTCGCTTATTGCGGTTTGCGAAAGCTTGAAAGCAAACCCACTCAGAACTACCCTTTGCGTTGCAGTGGCGCCAAGCAGCTTAGGAACCTGTGCTGGCGCCGGGAAAGCTTCCGTCCATCATCTCCCCCCAAAACTTCCGCTGACAGACTCGCTAGCCCAAGGTTTAAATGGCGCCTTTGACGTCAACACGGCCCTTTGCTAGGCAGCCAAGCAGCTCGCATGAGCTTGTTGTTCGCGTTCTAGCCTGGGAAGTGATTAGCCTAGTCCAGACCAGCCCAGCGCCACAGCCATACTGCCGTGATGCGCTCCGCTGCCTCCGCAATGAGCACGGCGCTACTACGGCCCCAAAAGAAGGTAAATCGGCGGGGGCTGGGATTAGAGGCAGAGAAGGAGAGAAGCTGTGGAGAGTGACGAGGGCCCGGTTGCGCTGTCGTCCTGCCCATGACCTGGAATTTTCCCTCACGGCTCCAATGCCCGAACGTCAAAACGCACCAGCTCACGCCTGGTTCACAATGTCTCGCAAATCTCGCATTGTACACCGTACAGTCTCCCGCTACATTGGCTGTCGGTCGCCCAGCATCTACAGACTGACATGTGCAGCCAAGTATAGTTAATGAGCAAAGACCGCGATTTGGCTACCCTCTTTGTCGCTACACCAACCACTTCCTCTCCCACCGCGACCGCCTCCCCGATCGAATTGCCCTCCACCTTGGCGGCAAGTGTTGCGAGTAATGCCAGAGGGAAACATCCACCCATCGACCCTCTCCAGCCATGTTTGGCCGAGAAAATCAGAGGCACGAGGCACTAGGAAATCAAAAAGTGGCGGCACACCTTGCTGGAGCAGACTTTTTGGAGACCCTGGCTTAGTGCGGAGAACTAAGTAGGATCCCCGGACTTGGTTCCACGGCGGCGCAAATTGGCGGGCTAACAACGCCCAGGAGCGCCAGCTTCCCAAGCCTGGGCCTCTCTGTGAGGATCTAGTCCGGGTTTGTCTGTCGCTGTTTACCATCCTTGTTGATGTGGCGGCAATTAAGCAGCAGCGGGGCGTCATGAGTATTTCGCTGCGTCCCGCCAAAGTACCCAAGTCTGCTTTCCAAGTAAATTTAGGTTGGCGGCTTTTTGTCTCTCGTGCATATAAGTAGCAGTTCCCCCTCGCCGGACGTGACGCAAGTTTCTGCTACCAAGTTGTTCCCTACCAGAAGCAATCCGCAGCAATGACGTCGTTTAAGAATCTTGCGACTGCTCTGGCAGCCTCGCTCCCTGTGGCCAGCGCCCTGTACCAAAACGGCTCCGTCATCGCTCCCTGCGACTCTCCAATCTACTGCCATGGAGACATCCTCAAGGAGATTGAGCTGGCAAGCCCATTCACAGACTCCAAGACATTTGTTGACATGTAAGACACTATTCTAGCTGCCAGAGCTCGACCTGCGACCTCGCGCGATCACAATGAACAGTGGCTAATTTTGAGCTAGGCCCGCGAAAAAGCCACTGTCTGAGATTCAAGCTGCCTTTGACAAGCTTGAGAAGCCGCTCTCCAACAACACTGAGCTCAACGACTTCCTCAGCACCTATTTTGACGATGCCGGAGGCGAGCTCAAGGCTGTCTCCAAGGACAAGCTCAAGACTGATGCTAAATTTGTTGACAAGCTCAACGATACCGTCATCAAGGAGTTTGTGAACAAGGTCATTGACATTTGGCCTGATCTGACGCGCGAGTACGCCGGATCTACCACCAACTGCACTAGCTGCCCCAACAGCTTCATCCCAATCAACAGAACATTTGTTGTTGCTGGCGGTCGCTTCCGCGAGCCCTACTACTGGGACTCGTACTGGATTGTCGAGGGCCTCCTGCGTACCGGCGGCGCGTTCGTCGACATCAGCAAGAATACCATTGAGAACTTTTTGGACCTCATTGAGCAGTTCGGATTCGTTCCCAACGGCGCGCGTCTCTACTACTTGAACCGTTCGCAGCCCCCGCTGCTGTCGCAGATGGTCAAGGCTTATATTAGTCACACCAATGACAGTAGCATTCTTGAGCGCGCACTGCCCATTCTCGTCCAGGAGCACGAGTTTTTCATGAACAACCGCTCTGTTGAAGTGACCGTCGCAAACAAGACATATACTCTCAACCGGTAAGTGAAATACGTTCTTGATGCTATTGGCAGCAAAGCTAATAAACACAGCTATGCTGTTTCCAACACCCAGCCTCGACCCGAGTCCTTCCGCGAGGACTACATCACCGCAAACAATCAGTCCTACTATGCCGCGTCGGAAATCATCTACCCCGTGAAGAAGCCGCTCAATGAGAGCGAGAAGCAGACTCTCTACTCTAACCTTGCTTCCGGCGCCGAGTCTGGTCTTGACTATTCCACCGCCAAGTGGTCGAGCAACCCTCGCGACTCGGCAGAGGACATTTACTTTCCCCTGCGATCGCTCAACATCCTCAACATTGTTCCTGTCGATCTCAACTCGATCCTCTACGGCAACGAGCAGGCTATCGCCGGCTTTTACAACATGACAGGTAACTCGAGCGCAGCTGATGACTGGACAAAAAAGGCCGCAGACCGCGCCGAGGCCATCCACGCCGTCTTTTGGAACGAGACACTCTACAGCTACTTTGACTACAACCAAACGTCGTCAAGCCAGCACATTTACGTTCCCAGTGACGCGGACACCCAGTCGTTCGAGAACGCGACTGCTCCCGCTGGTATGCAGGAGCTCTTCACAGTCACCCAGTTCTACCCCTTCTGGATGGGTGCTGCCCCCGAGTATATCCGCAACAACCCGTACGCGGTCAAGAATGCCTTTTCCCGCATTGCCAAGTACCTCGAGCTCAAGCCAGGCGGCATTCCGTCGTCCAACTACCGCACCGGGCAGCAGTGGGACCAGCCCAATGTTTGGCCACCGCTGATGCACATCCTGATGAAGGGCCTGACCAACACTCCAGCCACCTTTGGCCAGGAGGATCCCGCGTGGAAGGACGTGCACAAGCTGGCCCTGACCCTCGGCCAGCGCTACCTTGACTCAACCTTTTGCACCTGGTACGCGACCGGCGGCTCGACCTCGGAGACCCCGCAGCTGTCCGGCCTCAGCACGTCCGACGTAGGCGTCATGTTTGAAAAGTACGATGACACCACCATCAACCATGCCGGCGGCGGTGGTGAGTACGAGGTTGTCGAGGGATTTGGCTGGACCAACGGCGTTCTGCTCTGGGTGGCCGACACCTTTGGCAACGAGCTGACGCGGCCAGACTGCGGCAACATTACGGCCGCCAACGTGCACCCAGGCAAGCGCGACCTCAGCGCCGTGCAGCTGAGCAGCCGTGACGCCCAGCGCGTCAAGAAGTTTGGCCGCCGCGCTGTCTAATCTACGATGAAAATGCTCGATGCTCTGTGAGAGGAACGAGAAAAAAAAAGGAATGATGGGGGGGTTGTACGTGATTAGCTCTCTTATTTTATTTTACTTACGACGTTCATGGATACTTAATTACAGATTAATGATATTGAAGAAACCTAGACCACGTCTGATCCAATCTGCCATGAAGGAATGAGTAACATCAGCTGCTAAACTCTGCTCTTCATATTGCCGCTACGCCGAAGATGACGCTGCCACACTACGGCCATTCCCATGGCCCGCCAGACTGAAAAGCGACTTGGACAATTGATGCTGGACAGGCCAAGATCCACCTTTTGCTACAGCTGACCAGTCGCGTCACAACCGCAAGAAATACGATGTATACGGCGGCGCTCAGCCCAGCGACCACGGGCCGCGACAGGCTTACCGGTACAGTACAGCCGGGCGCAACACACCTTGTTGCCCCATATCCTGGAAGCTGTCGTCGAAGTGACTGAAGCTTCACGGGGTCGAGTCCTATGGCTGGCGATCGGGACCGGTCGGAGGAGGAGGCTTCAAAAACTATAAAAGACTTTCCATGTTTCGCCTTTGCTGGAATAGTTTCTCTTGTCCTGAATTCATTGTACGAGGACAATCAACCTCTAGACTTGCTGGACGAACTCGAAAGCCTACCATCGCACTACGCCACGTCGGTTCTGATTTTGCTGTCCAAGAAGAACCACTTTGAATATTTTTTTTTCCGCAGCAAAAATGGTTGGATCAAAGAGCAAAAGCTCGGGAGACCGCAAGGAACCTGCCAACATCCCTCCTCAGCTGTCCGACCTGCACTGCTTCACAGAGACTGATGGTGTCGTGACGACCAGTGAGTAGTGGTGCCCTTGCTCTTCCCCAGCTTCAGCCCCGGGGCACCGCCGGCGCGCCACCGGCAATGTCGGCACGCGAGACATTGCCCGCCCCGGAAATGACATTTGGACAAGACAAAGCCCTCCCCCCCCCCCAAAAAAAACAAGACTCTCTTTTGATCACTCTGGGCTAACTGAGAAATCATCGGCAGCCATGATGGACCTCCCCGGGTACAAGATTGAGCAGGTGCTCGGCACCGTCTACGGCATCACGGTGCGCTCGCGCAACCTGGGCGCCACGCTCGGCATGGTCGCCAAGTCGCTCGCCGGCGGCGAGCTCGGCTGGTTCACCAGCATGCTGTACGCCTGCCGCAACGACTCCATCGCCCGCGTCGTCGACGAGTGCAAGGCCCGCGGCGGCAACGCCGTCATCTGCCTCCGCTTCGACGCCGCCAGCATGGGCGGCTTCGCCCAGACGGCCGCGTACGGCACCGCCTGCCGCGTCGTCAAGATGGACGAGGGCGTGGCCGCGCCGCCGCAGCTGCAGGAGGAGGAGGAGGGGCAGCAGTCGTAGAGCTCGTAGTGACGGAGTTTACGGTGAGGGGGTCGAGGACATGGTGAATGGAAAGCATTATTTTATTACGGATAGACTCGATACCAATTTGAACCTTTTGTCTTACAAAGACGCCGCTGCACAAGCGCAAGTGTGCAAAGCTCAGCCCTCATCTCGCAATTTCCAATTCACTGCTGATCAAATCAAGCAGGGCTTGCGGCACTCAGCTCGGATAGCTCGTAATAGCCATTGGGATGGGGGAAATGAGAACAACAGTGCTGCGATAGACCAGCGACCTGGTTGGCCACGCTAGCATGGGTAGTTAGTAACTGATTGGGCGCAATTCGAGTCCGTTTCACATGCGCCGGGGACTGGTGTCTCGGGCCTGGGTGGGCCATCGCGGAAATCATGGCATTGAACAAATCGCGACATGGTGTGTTCAATTGGAATCAAGAGTAGTAAAAGTAAAGTGTAGGGTGGTATTATGTTCATCTAGATATGTTGGGTGCACCACGCGGGCACTAAAGGTATCAATTGCGCCGAATCCCATTCTTGACGCTTTTTGCTTCCATAGAACTGTCTTGGCCACCAGAGCGGTCTAGTGTGACCATCTCAAGATCCAGCAGCTATATACATCCGACTGCAGAAACGAGGCTAGCTGCTCAATTACAGCAGGGCAACAACGCCGAGAGCGGCAGCCATGAGGGCACCGGCAGCGACGGGGCCGTTGGCGGCAGCCGAGGTCTTGCCACCGGAGGTCGACTTGGCGTCGCCGCCGCTGGTGGTGGCGGAGGCGCTGGAGCTGGAAGCCTTGTCGGTGGCCGACGCGCTCGAGCCAGAGCCCGAGGTGGTCTTGCCGGCGCCGCTGGAGGGGCAGAGGTTGGCAATGTTCTGGAGGGCAGCGTTGCAGTCCTTCTCAATCTTGGAGGCGATGCTGGTGTGGGCGCTGGCCCAAGACTCGGCGGCCGACACGAAGCTGGTGTACTCGGAGGCGACGGAGCCGGTGGGAGTGTAGGCGCAAGGGTCCGTCAGCGTCTTGGCGGCCTGGATGGCGTCGGTGATGAAGGCCGTTGGGACGGCGGGGAGGTCACTGGCGCTCTGCACCTCCTCGAGGTCCGCCTGGCACTCCTTGGAGAGGCCAGAGAGCGGGCTGCCGACCTGGCGCAGGGTGAGGAGGTTGTTGGCCGAGACGGCGGCAACGAGGGAGGCGAGGATGATCTTGGACTGCATCGTGACTGGTCGGTAGTTTGGCTTGGTTTGTGATGGAAAAGGCGAATGTGAGTAAAGATGATGGGATGGTTATTATGTACGGTCGAGAAAGGATCTGACGGAGCAGGACGGGGATTGTCTTGTCTTATAACAACTAAACGGGTTGGGCGACCTGCCGCCCGCATGGTGGAAAGTAGGCCCCATCAAATCAAGAACTCAAGTGGCAACTCCCTAGTCAGGTCTCTGTGCCTGCCCTGCGAAGCTCCACAGGGACAAGAAAACCGCTTCACGTTGTGCCTTGCCACCGGCACGTACAATGCCTAGCGTCGGCCGGTGACCCCGTCCGTACCAGCATTTGCGGCACCAGCACATGGAACTGACCGCTGAGGCTGACGGGCTGTCACTGGGCTAGTTACTAGGGAAAGCTAGGCGTGCTAATTTCAGCCCAGTCTCACTGAACTCTACGGGGTATAGCATTTTCTATTGGTCGCTGTTCCTGGCCGTCCGGCAGGGGGAAAAGCCTTGCACGATTGAGATGAAAACTCCTCAAAACACGACACCATCACTCGAATACCTTGCTTTCTAACTCTGTTTTTGTAATATTTATGCTTAAGTGCCACATGGATGTGTTTGATACGGACAGCATACTGCGAGACCGCTGTGACAGTTGCAAGTGCAGAGCCAGACGCGCTTGCGACACTGCGTGTCTCGAGTCCAAAGCCATGACTAGATGACTTCAAACCATGCCCGCACCGGCAGGACTTGATGGCTCTGGCCGAACGCCCCTCCATCCCTCCCCCGACAAAGAGTAATGCGTAGCTAAAAGCTGCATGAATAGTTCAATCGCCGCCAAGGCGAGACTTTTCGTCTCCGTCTAGATAGGGCCAGGCTTGATCCGCCAAACTCTAAAACTCGCCTTTCCCCGTGGAATGGATCTAGATGCCCAGAGTAAAACTTTTTCGCGGCACGCATCTTGTTTCATTCATACAAAGCCATCTGTGATCATTCCAAATATAACTCTATTTGTGTGCAGGTCTCGCGACGAATAGGCCGAACAATCGTTTGTCGTCGACAGCGTCGCCCGCGCGACTGGTCAGGCAGCTTTCTTGCCTATCGAGAGTGCGCGCGTGCCTGAATGTCTCAAGCCCCCATCGCTGTGCTCGCCCGATTTATTAATAATACTGCCTCGGCTGCGGGACTCCCCCTGCTCGGCGGGCTCCAGCGGGCGTCCGCCGATCATTGCACAAGCACCGGCACAGCCCCAGCCTTGTAGGCTGTCGCCTGGCGAAATGACGCTACGGCGAGGATATTTCCAGCAGCTGGTGGCGCTAAATCGGGACCGGCTTGGGGTGTTGTGGTCCTTGTTTATCAAGAATAAATTGCTGAGAAGCCATTGGTGCTAGCGCAGCCAAGTGTCTTGCGGAGTATTTATTCGGAGCCTTATTCTTCTACTGGAAGAGGAGAAGTAACTCTACTTGGAAGTCTTGGTAGTGATGTAATTGCCAGTCGCAGCCTGCCAAGTTTGCTTGCCCCGGCACCCCGGTTCAGTAAAGCCGCCGCCGACGTAATTGTTTGTAGCCGCCTACAACGCGTTTGGGAGAACGCCGACGCCAAGTGCTCGGTCACGCATGCTGTGACTCTCACTTGACTAGATAGTAATGGCACGTCGTAGCTGTGAGCAGAACGGGCTGCGTGAGCATTGGCATGTTTCAAATCGCCAAGCCAAGCAGCCAGGGCGAGGTTTTCCCATGTGAATGAGGCAAATTCCGATCAGTCAGGGAGCCTGTCGGCAGCCTCGTTGCCGAATCAGCAATCGCAAATGAAGCGGCATGTGTCTTGCAGATTGATTACGCCAAGCCTGGACAAAAGTGCCAATAATTGCAGCTAAATCGGCCGAGCCATGCGTGATAGAGAGGCCGGGCGTGGGGCATCGTGACGAGAGCAGACAAGTCGCAGCAATCGAAAGAAACATGTGGCGATTGAGTTAGGATCAAAAGGATATAGGGGGGCAGTATGAATGACACCAGACGAAAAGTGAAAGCACGGCGGTGGCAAAATTTGGGCTGCGGCGCCGGGAATAACGTGGGCGAACAGTGCTCGTGGGATCGCCAAGACCTTGTCGGCGTAGAACTGATATGAGAGACTGGGTTATAGTAAAAAAACCTCACATCATGACTCTACGAGCAAAGAGAAAGCTGCCGTCTCAGAAAACCTGGGAGGCGGTCGACGAGGTCCTGCTCGGTGTGTTTGCCGATTGGTGTAGGTAAGCCCCAGCTGACCAACAGCGCCAGCCCCGTACAGGGAAATGTGTTAACTTCAAAGTGGTTCTCATGATAATAATCTGAGACTTATACGATTATGGTATGTAATTCTCATTTACAAAGAGTTGTTGAATACCGACGAGCCGCAAAGGGCTCGAGCCCTCTTTGTGTGAAAACAAACGCGCAATTTCAGAGCGACAGGCCGTGAGCTCATTACACCTTTCGGTACCAATTCTCCTTGGCATCTCCCAGACACTCGCCCACCGTCACCGAGCGAAAGCCGTTCCGGAACAGCGAGTCGAGGGCGTGCTCGGTAAAGTTGTACACGGACTGGAAGACGGTGTCGTGTTCAATCTGTAGCCACTTGGCCGTCTTGGGGTCCTGCCCCTCCACGGCATCGTCCCATATGTCCTTGGACTCCTGGATCAGGCCGGGGCTGTCGTGCAGGTAGCCCTCGGTGTCGAGGTTGAAGTAGGTGACGTGGTAGCCCAGCTCGCCGAGCCAGCGGTCCGTCGTGTCATTGCTGGCCGAATACGGCGGGCGCATGTACGTCGGAAAGTAACCGAGCAGGTCGGCGAGCGCCACCTCGTTGTAATACATTTGGTTGCGAAAGTGTGTCTCGCTGAGCGTGGTGAGGCGCTGGTGCGACCAGGTGTGGCTGGCAATCTGGTGCTCGGTGGCGGCCATGCGCTTAATCAGGCCGCCCCAGGAATGGGCAGGGTCATTGATGGCGCCTTTGCCTAGATTGTTGCCCGTGACGAAGAATGTCGCCTTGGCTTTGTACCGCTACCCGATGTGAGCCGCCGGGGAAAATGGAAAAGATGCTTTCGGCAACAGGATTGGCTGCTCACCTCTAATAGGTCCAAGAGATCCTCGGTGTAAATATAGGGGCCGTCATCAAAGGTCAGGGCGACATCGCCATATCTCTCACAGTGATATATAGCCTCGCCGTAAGGAACGTTTCCTATGCGTGGTCGTGCAACGTTTTCAGTGGCCGGTCCGTTGGGTCGCACGTTGGCGTCACACCGCGGGCCATAGTCAATCTGACAGGCCGGCGCGGAGCAATAGAGGTAACCAACTCCGCACCAGCTGTTTTATTTTTAGCGACGGCATCACCAAAGTAGAAGACGAGAGGCTAGATCGTACCCTGCACTGGAACAGCATTCATCACCCTCGCAGACTGTGCCGAACCCTGTCCCGCATCGTCCGTCTCTGGAGACAATTTTTGGGAAACTGGCATCTGCCGACACTTGGGGATGAGCTGTAGCGATACTTACCAGCTGGAGAAGCGAAAGTAATTGGAGATACATGTCGGCGAAGCTTGAACGAGTGACTGTAAGATGTATCGCTTTGGAAATGGGAGAAGGAGAGAAAACTGTTGGCAACAGGACGGCTGAACCTCAACATCTATATACTTGCAATCCACTTGCGCCTTTCGTAACGGACAAATTGCATTCGTCTGGCTGCGTTGCACTACGTCTTCGTGTTCTGCACGCCCGAAATAAGCTCTTCGGACGAAACCCCGGCTGGTGCGACGTGCGGGCATTCGTCACAGCAGATAGAGTACCGAACTTGTCGGGTTGCTGCAGCCGATGCATGATTGTACGCCAATATTTTCCAGCTACATGTACGCACTCGTATTGGGCTGATACCGCTGTTGCACATGGGCCGCAAAGGTGTGCTCAGTGTCGGTAACAAGAGGACGAACGGATTGCTGTTGGCCAACTGCAGTCACGGCTGATGATGAATGCTCAACGGCCGTCGGCAAACTGCATGCCCAGCTTTGTCCCGTGCGGAGCAAAGCAAGCAGCTTTGCCGGACGCCACAGGCAAACGGCGAGAAATCCGACAGTCTCTGATTTTGGCCTGTTTCAACAGCCAGCTTTTCAACCAGTGAATTGATTTAGGCTTTGCTTACCGCTCAACACAAAGATGCACAAGTTTGCCGCTATTCTTTCTGCAGGCATGCGTAGTTTTCACTTGCGGCAAGACCTGGACCGGGAATGCCAATATTGCAAACACGAAAACATGGTCTCAAATTTAACTTGGACGTTTTTCTCCAGTGTTTGACTTGGCGAGACAGGCTTGAACTTATCAGATTGAAACATGGCTGGTCGTATGTCCGACCTAGGAGCGGTCTCCATCGCAGAGCGGAACTACTCCATAGAGTCCGTCGCATTGCAAGTCTGGGACCTTGTGATCAAGTTTGAGCTGTCAAGGATTGAAACGGCACAACGAAGAGGAGAAGGCCAAATTAACTTGGGTTCTGGACACCATGAGATGACAAACACTTGAACAAGTGCCCGCGGCCAGCAGGTGGCCATGAACGCTAGCGGACAAGTCGTCACTGCTTGTCTCCGACGCAGGCTGGCCGCGCGCGAGTCGGACAAGATGGAGCGCAGCGAACCAGAGCTTGAGCCAAGAGCTGGATGGAGCATCCGGGGCAAGGAACCGTTGCCAAAGAGCAAAAAATCCCGGCATCCACGAGGGTCCAGGGGTCCTCACGAGCTGAGCATTTTCAGTCGCAACCCACAGTTCGGTGGGTATGCCAAATATGGTTATTGCTTCGCTGAGCTGAAGGCTCGCCAGGTTGTTTGTCTCAGACAGCGCCTGGAGCTGGCGCGGGGACAGGCCGGGTGCGGGCAGTTTGTTGCTAGGTGATGGATGGCATTCCAGCGATGAGCCGACGCACGGGATTGGGAATACACCTTGCTGCTCTGCAAGCGACGAACATTTCGACGGGCGCCTAAGCAAAAAGATGGACCGAACTAATAAGAAAAGAAAACGGCACCATCAAAAGAGTCGTCGTAACAGGAAAATTTGTCCTGGCCAAGCCACAATGGGCCGCGAAAAATCTTGTCGCGCTCCTTTGATTCGCCCCGGCCGTCCTTTGCTGGATACGCAGTTCGCTCCACCCGGTAGTCGGATATCCCACGTCGTTTGGTCGCTTCTTTGCAAGGACGCAGCCGTGCCCCGGCGAACCCGAGAGGGTTGTGGTTGGAGGGATGCGTATCGCGCATCGAGAGCAGCCACATCGTCCAGCGCAGCCAGGCAGCAGCATCAAGGACCCCTCCTGCGAGCCCGTCAGCATAGGCAAGACATGCCGCCCAAAAAAAGCAGCCTGTATGATCCGATCAGATAACATTGGACAAACCTCGAAACACAAAAACGAGGCGCAACCAAGCGGGTGTGGGCTAGACCAAGTTATGACTAGTTGGCTTCGCCTAGTGCGGGTGGTGGAGCGGGATGAGCATCAACATGGGTAGACTGCTCCGAGAGGCGTCTGCATCCTGCAAGGACATTGGAGGGGATGCGAGGCTAGTCGGCTGATGGAATAAATTTCGTCTCTTTTTTTTCTCTTTGGTTGCTTCTCGGGGTGATAATCTAATCAATCGATGGCGCCTCTCTTGTCAAAGGTAGGTGAAGGGTCTATAGCCGGCGTTTGGTCGGCCGGGAATACTTAACGACCTGGTTGCCCCCCCCCTCCGTCTTCGGCTGTCTTACATTTTTTTTTTGACTTTGTCGTTTTCATCAACAAATACCACCTTGCAAACCCCAGTCAGGCCATTCTCTGGGGCGGCTTCTTGACGGAGAGCAGATTCCGGACTTGCATTTTTTCTTAATCCCGTCCTCGTCCTCCCCCCGAGGCACGACTTACTCCACCTGCCTTGCATCTTGCCAAAGCAACCAGCAACAGCCAGACACAAGCCATCGGACAGTCCGCAGCAATGGCGAGCTACCAATCCCAGAAGCGCCTCAACCTGCGCGGCCGCGACGGCCAGGTCGAGGAGACGGTGGCCAAGGCCGACGTGACGCTGGCCGACATTGCCCGCGGCGTCAAGTCGCCGGGTGTCGCGCGCATCGAGGCCATCTCGGCGAGCCTGACCATGGGCGACCGCGTCCTGATCTTTGCGAGCGCCTTTATCCTCGCCTACGCCTACGGCCTCGACGGCGGCCTGCGCTTCAACTACCAGACCTACGCGACCAACTCGTTTGGCAAGCACTCGCTGCTCTCGACCATCAACGTCATCCGCGCCGTCATTGCCGCCGCCGCGCAGCCCACCGCCGGCAAGCTCGCCGACATTTTCGGCCGCGTCGAGCTGCTCGCCTTCTCCGTCGTCTGCTACACGGTCGGCACCGTCATCGAGGCCGCCGCGACCAACATTGGCACGTTTTGCGCCGGCAGCGTCATCTACCAGATTGGCTACACCATTGTCATCCTCCTCGTCGAGGTCATCGTCGCCGACATCACCACCGCCCGCGCCCGTCTCTTCTTCAGCTACATCCCCGCGCTGCCCTACATTGTCAACGCGTGGATCACGGGCGACATCCAGGCCTCGGCCACCAAGCACATTACCTGGAACTGGGGCATCGGCATGTGGGCCATCATCTACCCCGTCTGCGCCCTGCCGCTCATCGTCAGCCTCTCCTGGGTCGGCATCCGCGACAAGGTCAGAGAGCGCGGCCTGCTTGGCTACCTCGCCCAGTCTGTGCGCTCAGCCAACCCGTTCGCAAAGACGGCTGGCGGCAATGCCTTTGTCCGCCTCGCCAAGTTCTCCAACGAGCTCTTCTGGGCGCTCGACGGCATCGGCATCATCCTCGTCATTGCCGTCTTTGGCCTCATCCTCGCCCCTCTCACTCTTGCTGGCGGCACTGCGGGCGGTGTGCCCCCCAAATGGGGATCTGCCGGCATCATTGCTCCTCTCGTCGTTGGCGTCTGCTGCATTCCCGTCTTTGTCTTCTGGGAGCTGCGGGCCCCTGTCCCGCTCATTCCCTTCCGATTCATGAAGGATCGTGCCGTTTGGGCCCCCTTTGGCATTGCCATCTTTCTCAACTTTGCCTGGACCATGCAGGCCGACTTCCTCTTCACCGTACTCCAAGTCGCGTTCAACTTTGACGTCAAGTCGACCTCGCGCATCGCTCTTCTCTACTCCTTTGTTAGCGTAATCGTTGGTACCTGCCTTGGCGTCATCGTCTTCAAGGTCCGACGTCTGAAGCCGTTCATCATCGCCGGTACCTGCCTGTTCATGGTTGCCTTTGGTCTGCTGATTCACTTCCGAGGATCCGTCGACGCCAACAGCAGCGTCCGAGCCGGCGTCATTGGCGCCCAGGTCGTGCTTGGCTTCGCCGGCGGTCTGTTCCCGTACACGACGCAGGCGTCTCTGCAGATCCAGGTGCCCCACGAAAAGATGGCTGTCCTCACGGGTATCTTCCTGGCCATGTACAACATTGGCTCGGCGCTGGGATACGCCGTCGCTGGTGCCATGTGGACGCAGCTGCTGCCCCAGGAGCTTGAGAAGCGCTTCGCCCCCATCAACGCCACCATGGCCCAAGAGGCGTACGGGAAGCCCCTCGACTTCATCGTCAGCTACCCCATCGGCACGCCCGAGCGAACGGCCATGATTGGCGGATACCAGCACATCCAGAGGCTGTTGACCATTACTGGTATCTCGCTGTGCGTGCCGCTCATCATCTTTGCCCTGCTCAACCGCAACGTCTACCTCACCGACGAGCAGAGCTTGGTCAAGGACTCGGACGTGTCTTCTGACGAGGAGACTGGCACGGAGCACATTGCCACTGAGAAGAAGTAGGGACAAGAAATGGGAAATATAACTTTGATGCATCACGTAGCGTGCAGGCAACCTTCTGTAATTTTTTTTTGGCCTCGGCGCATTATAGTTCGAAAAGCAGTGTTACAATAGTCTTATGTAATATACCCTTGTTCTATTATACCTGCATGGTATTTTCCACTCATGATGCAATGGCCGCGTGACACTTTGCAAGTTGGCCGTCAAATTTCGCATACAGTACTTGCGAGTCCGCTGGAGGATTTACCGAGACCAAGGCGGTGCATTTCAACCCGATGTTTGAATGCAAGGTGGTGGAAAACGTCACTTTGCGTGCAACAAGAACTTTGGATTTGGTTACTGAATTCAACGCGAATTCCGCCAACAAGACTGAAAATCAAAACCTGCCTTGGCAGTACTGTACATGTTCGAAGAGACTCCGTTTCGCTTGCAACAGACGATAAATCAAGTACAACAACGCCGACTGAATCATTGCGCGTCCCAGAACAACGGCCATTAGAACCTAATACCCGTTTTTTTTTTACCAGAATGGATTCGAACTGTATATTTGCGAGAACAAGAACCGTTCCATATCGTCCACCGGCCACGTCATTGGCTCCATCATCTCATTGTTCAAGTTGAACGTGAAGCCCTCGAGCTCTGCGAGGTTGCCAAACAAGCCACCACCACCGCCCGAATTCTCCCTCGACATGGCCGCGCCGTACGAGGCCTGCAGGGGCGTCTCGCTCTTAATGGCAATCTGCTTGGCCTCGGTCTCCTCGTTGCGCTGGCGGTCGCCGCCGGGCCCGTCGACGCGGCGGATAAAGAGCTGCAGCATCCAGTTGCGAAACTCCCAGGTGTTTTGCAGCTCGGCGAGGCCGAGAAGGCAAATCTTGGAGCGGTGCTCGGCGCTGGTGCGCGCCATGCCCTTGGCGGAGCGCAGGTCCATGACGTTGAGGCAGAGCGTGTTGGAGACGTTGGTGATGACGTGGATCTGCGCGTGGCGCATGATGCCGCGCGGGAGCATGTCCTCGACGATGCGCACGTTGCGCGCCCCGGCCTGCAGCGCGTACTGCCCTTCCTGGTCAAAGGTGAGGTCGGTGAAGCAGTTTCGGTAGAGCAGGATGAGGAGATTGTTGTAGGCCATGTGAATCATGCTCGCGTGAAGGCTCGGCTGCGTGGCCGTGTCTTCGTCGATGCGCAGCGAAAGAGGCAGGGTTTGCTTCCACTGGACTAGTTCATCTCGGATCGCGGCACGCTCTGCTTCTGTGGAAGTCCGGTGAGGTGAATAGACAACGTCGACGATTCGGCCGAGAAACTTGCTGAGCTGCGTTATGCGGGTTGTGTAGTCGATCGAGTCTTGCTTCTCTTCCTGTGGCCTAGATGTCGAGAATGCGTGTTCAAAGTCACCAGCCTCTAGGCTCTCGACATCACAGTCCTCGTCTCGAACCCTTTGCGGCAGACCAAGTGTCGCAGCTGTCTGCTTCTCGTGCAAGTACACCGACCACCAGACCCTTCTGGCCAGCTTCTTTTGCCGGTCAGATACCCGAGCATCTGGCCCAAGGCTGCCTTGTTTGCGTGAGCGGTGCAGACCTCTGCGCTGCGCCATGCTAATGGCGATACCGAGCCAGTGTCTAGTGTCCTTTTCTTCCGTCACACTACCGCGCCAGAAGCTCAGAAGAATGAGGCTCTGAATAACGACTAGGCTTTGGGTCTCGACATTAGCGTCGTACAATTCCACGGCGCGGTTGTAGAAGGCGAGTTTCACTTGGCTTCTATTGCCCAGTCGAGCGTCGCTTAGGACGATATCGTCGCAGTGAGATGTGGCGACGAGTAAGAGAGACTGCAGCAGCAGCGTGGAGAGCGAGCCGGTTTCAAACTGGTGCCAGATATCCTGCTCGTCGACAATCGGGCAAAAGGGATGAAACCACTGGAAATACGCGGCGAGGAGAGCTGTGGTGACATGTCGCGGAGGAAGGGTGAATGGGCCGTCCGGTTTGCTCTTGAGGCTGTCTAGAGCAGGGTTGGACTTGACAGGGCGGTCTTTGCCCTTGGCACCCGTCTGATGCGGTGCCGAGTCGAGCTTGGCTACGGAGGACGCAAAGTTGTCAGTTCCAACATATCGAATCGATGACGACTCGCCCCAGAAGACGGAGGCGCCGTATTCTTGCTTGAAATCGAGCCTGATGTCGGGCTTGCTGTCACGTCGAACGCCGCGGGACAGCGACGCGAGGGCTAGGGAGGCCTGTGACATCTCGTCGTCGTTGGGGGATGTGTGTTCGCTCTTGGAGACGAGGCTGGGAGGGTCGTCGGGCGGCGAGGCGCTGGTACCGGCGAGAGCGAGGCCATTGGCAAGCGGCGGGCCGAGGGGCAGCTGTCGAGGAAGCTGGTGCGGCAAGGACGAGTGCGGGAGCGCGGGCGACGGCGCGGGCAGTTGAGGCTGGGACGGCGAGGTGGACTCTGTCAGAGACGGCGACTTGAGCTGCGATTGCGGCGACAGCGACTGCTTGGGGTCCTGGCCCGGACGGTGGCGAGGATGCTTGCCGCGACGCGACACTCTAAGCTGGCACTGGGTGCCGGCGGCGACGCAATTATCGCACGGCACCCTTTCGGTGACGTTGCACTTGACTCGACGGGCGTTGCAGTGCGTGCAGGCCTGCCTCGCACGGCGTCGCTGGTGAGCGTCGGGAGGCATTCTAGCAGGCTTTATGCCTTGTAGGCAGTCAGGGGCGTTTGACCGTGTAGGCGATTGGAAGAGGGGGAATGATGGGGCGCCGGCTACATGCAAGCTGGATCTAGCGGAAGAGGGGGACGAGGAGAGGGGCGACGCTTGTTTGGGAGATTGACTGATGCAGTGGGATGGAGGAAAGACACGGGCCCGGGAGCAAGCAGAGAAGAGTGTCTCTTGAGGTGGATGCTTGATCAATTGCTCGGGCCGGAAGAAAAGCCGCCTGGACTGGCAATGGAGATGGAGGCAGCAGAATGCGAATGAGAAGGAAAAATATCGCGAGAAACAAGATTGGTGTTGAAACGATGAACGGGTTTCTGCACCGCATGCATGCATTCGTTTGCAACCCCGGCCAGGCCACTGCACCGCGCTGGAGTGGCCCCGGAATGCCGCCCGCCAGAGGGTCCCGGTCCGCCAGCTGTCAGTGGCCGCTCAGGCTGGGGGCTCGGACGCTTGGTGGGCTTTGTTGGGGCAGCTCAAAGGACGGCTGATCACCCATCCGCGCACCTTACCCACGGGCACGATTTTTGCCCCAAGCATCGAGTCTGCAAAGCAATTCCTGCGCGGATTTTATTCTGGCCAGTTTTGCATCTGGGATAGCCTCCCCCGCTGGATCCGCAGTCATGGAGGTATCCCGTATTCTGGCGACCAAGTTGCCGAGAATGTGGGGTATAGCCGAGCGCAATACAAAGAATCAATCCAGTAAGTTTGTCAGTATTTATAGCTAGCTTTTGAGTCTCCCTCTGCATTTCTTGACTTTCCGCAATTCGTAACTTGGCCTTGCCTTGCACATGGAACCAATGCGCTCGGTCTTCGGCACAGACTGTCTCAGAAGCACCTCGATCGTTATTGTTCAAAGCCTTTGCTCCCTGTCTTTCAGTGCAACAGGGACACGGCACGCAGTGACGTGGGTGCACATTTAGCTCGTGAAAGTCGCAACCCCCCTCACCCTGCCAGCCGAGGTTCCGTTGCGTTGTATTCTACTGGTTGCCCGCAGGTCATTGTGGCGGCGCCCTTGGCTAAGCGACTTGTTTACTAACTCCTGGCCCGATGTGCATTGTTATTAAACCGTTGTGCCGCTTCCGATCCGCTCAGCGTGGAGACCCTCAACAATTATCATCGTTGTCTGTCATTGTTGCAGTGGCCTGCAGCATGTGCACCGATTGCCATTTGCAGTCGGTTATGTGCGCGACGCCATACGAAAACACGACGCTACGATAGTCGCTATTGGAAAGCTTCTGCGGCCTTCAAAATCGGTATTCCATATCGTAGATTACCAGGATCCAACAAGAAAGTAGCAGCAGAGGTGCAAAGCACAGCTTACTACAACAGGCATTCGTTGCCATGACTGAGGACGGTGCTTGCCAGTGCTGTTGAAAGCCAGCGACTGCAGCATTGCTACAAGAGCACATTAACGGAGTAGCAACCCACGTCCATCTTGTAGTCTGGGTCGACTGATGCCGTCTCACAGGGCGTGTTCGTGCTCGATCCTAATTTGGTGACCACATTGACGCCGGTAGCGCCGCGCCACAGCACTCCTACCTTGATTGCATAACATGGCTAGACGCATACTTCTCAATTGCGCCAATAGCCATCTTGGTCCGCGAAACCTCGTTGTGTCGGGGCGGAGACTTCGTCACGTCGGATTAGGGGTTCTAGAAAGCCTCGTGTCAGCATCGGCCTCCAATGCTGTATGAAAAGAGCGAATGATATGCAAGGTGCATCAGATTATGTGTTAGAATCACGGTGGTTACTCATTCCCGTCTTGAAACATAATTTTTGGTGACAAATATCATCCTGTACATGCATAATGAAAGAAGAAGAGGTTATTCCTTACCTTGCATAAATGGCACCGAAGCTTGCCATCTTGAAACTCGCAATACCAAGATCGGCACAACAAAAGCTGCGACGGAGAGATCAGCGACGCGTCGCGTCAGACCTAGTTGATGCCATCGCGCTCTCACCATCTCTGATGATGTATGCAGCTTTCCTGAAGCTGGGAGGAAAAAAGAGATGGGGAGTAATGAAATGTCGGGGTGGAAGAGCTTGTGCGGACTGGTGCGTCACGTGCAGTGAACGTGCAGCTCGTGTCTCGAAACAGTACCTTGTCATTTGTACTAAACTTGTCCACTCAGTTTTAAACAAATGATAAACAGGCAATAATTGTTCAGAATATTTGCGAAGTTTTTACAATCTCAGTCTTTCTTGGTTTTGACCGACCTCCATTCCACGAGCAAGGTGCCAACCAAGGTCATGCAAGCAAAAGCCACCGCAAGATACCACGCTCTCGCAAGGCTCTCCTCAAAACCGTCGAGGGCCTGCTCAATGCTATCAGAAGGAATGTGTTGAAAAATCTCCAGCAAACCTTTCTCCGCCATTTCCGTCTGGTTGAAGCCAACGTTGAGACGTCCGAGGCTAGACGACAGTTTGGTAGAGAAAAGGACCTGCGCCACCGTCACAGCCACCGCCGGCCCAAACGACTGCGCAAACAGTATCACCGATAGACCCAAGGGAACATCCTCTGCAGCGAGTGATGTTTGGACAGCGTTCTGTGGCCCCAAGAAGCCGATGCCATACGCCAGCCCAAACATGAAGCTGTAGGCGATCAGCTGCACAAACTTGGTGCTGGCACTAAAAGTTGTTGTCAGTCCCAGCGCGACAGGTCCCAAAATGGACGCAATCAGCATGAACGGCGCGTAATAACCAAAAGCACTGGTGCCCGCGCCGTGGATCAGGGAGCCGACAATAGCACCGACAATAATGGGTAGCATCATGTAGCCGCTTTTTGCGGGGGAATAATGCCGGACGACCTGGTAATAAGTCGGTAAATAATTGTCCAGGATGCTGTCTGCGCTGTTCATGCAAAGAATGAATATCATGCCTGCCACGACTGTCCGGTTCTTCATGATGTGAGGGGGCAGCGTAGCGGCTCGACCGCGACGCATCTGATTGTAAATGAACGCACCCAACAACACACCAAACGCAACGAGTGTGCCAACGACCCTCCAATCACTCCACGGATACTTGGTGCCCGCCCACGACAGCGCCAGGAAGAGGCAGGTCAGCGACGGCAAGAAGATGAGGTTGCTGAGCAGATCCAGCTGCACCAGCTTCTGCCGCACACTCAGCCGCGCCACCTCTTCTGGCTTGGCCGCGTCGGAGAAGCAGAACCACGTGCAGACGAGCGTCGCGGCGCCGATGGGCACCGTGACATAAAAGCACCATCGCCACCCCAGCGACTGCGTCAGGGCGCCGCCCAGCAGCGGCGCCGCGCACGCCGCCACGCCCTCGACGCCGCCCATGGCCCCGAGCAGCAGCGGCCGCCGGCGCGGCGGGAGCGACTGCGCCAGGACGATGAAGCAGCCGGCAAAGAGGCCCGACGAGCCCAGCCCGGCGAGCGCGCGCCCGGCGACCAGCATGCGCGACGAGGTCGCGGCGCCGGAGAGCAGGCCGCCGGCCATGGCGACGGCGTTGGCGCCGAGGAAGACGCGCTTGACGGGGAAGAGCGCGTAGGCCTTGCCAAAGACGAACTGAAAGGCGCACACGCACAGGCGAAAGGCCGAGGCGTACCATCCGACGTCGCGGACGGTGTGGAAGTGGTTCGTGATGGCGGGCAGCGCGGTGGGCAGGATGTTCATGTCGATGCAGGCGAGCACGAGGACGGCGGCCACGGTGACGAGTATCAGCCAGAGCTTGGCGCCCGTGGGATATTCTGGTGGCGATGACGTTTCTGGGCATGATGGGGGCTCTGCGGGGGCGCTTCGGCCGAGGGCGGCCATTTCGAAGCTCTCGCAAATTCGTGATGGACCGTCATCTTGGGTTGAGATGACAGCCGTTGTGACAATAGCGTTGTCGCTCACGGTGGCCATGGCTAAAATCTTGACCATGTGGTGGAGGAATACTGGTTTGCGGGGAAAGCTCTGGTTCGATTGGTGCGAAAGAAATATAAATAGTCAAGTGCGTTCTCGACTTATACACGCCAAGAAGTGCAGATCCTCCAGCAACTGACTTTGGTCTTTTCAAAACGCCGAAAAAGAGACGACTAGAATTTGCTTGATTTCCGTCAATACTCAAGCCATCCGCGCAAATCCTAATCTCGTTATTTAACATTACTGCCCTGAGGCATCCCCCATGGCCTTGCCTTTTGGCCCTAGTAATACTAAGCAAGCATGTTCGCACAGTGGTATCTCAGTTGTGCACCGACAACCTTATATCATGCTTTCCAAAAACGCAAGCAAGCCTGCAATCATACATGTCCATTCAATGCTTCGATTTAGACAACACGGGAAGTGGCATCGGCGTCGTGCTTCTCGCGTCTGTCGTGCTCCGCGTGCTTGGCCTTGATGCAGTTGACCATGGCGGCGGGGGCATGCAACATGGCAGCGCCACTAACAAAGCAGTCAGTATTTGGCATCAAGGAGGAAAGGAAAGGCGTTGTCAAGGAATACGTACGTGGCGACAAGACCGAGGAAGCCACAAGCCACGCGACGGGCGGAGACATCACTGTCCACAAGACCATCGGCGCCGCGGTGACCCTTGACAGAGAAGCCGTAGTAGGTGCACAGAACGAGGAAGGCGACCAGGAGCAGCTCAAAGGGGAACTTGATCAGGGCTTTGCGCATGTTGGTCTCGGGGTGTCTCTTGGTGACGACCCGGAAGACGGCGTGGAGGAGCATAACGCCGGACAGCGCGAGCGTGAGAGCGCCCTACAATATAACGTTAGCAATTCCGTCTTGCCAGCAGGCTGATCCATTGAGCCTTGGGAGAGATGCCTGGTATCTGAACGTACGAAAATGTACAACATCATGAAGGCCTGGGGCTCGTGGCTCGTGGCGCCCGTAATCACGGATCCGAGAGTGATGACCCAGACGACGCCACGGTTCAGCGCGTCCATGACGAGCTCCTTTCTGCTGATCTGATATCCAGTCATTTTGATAGATTCGATTCTTGTAATCGAAATGTCGAATTTGTCTGTTTACTGGAGGTTTATCGAGTGCCGTCTGTGTCGGACACACGAGAGTCAAGGCAGGGGATCAGGTTTTGCGGGGATGGGGGGGTTTGCGGAGAGGGAGGAGAGGCAAAGCAAAGGGGAAAAGGGCAAGATCGGGATGGCGGGTCACATTTTGTTTTAATGCCGTTGTTCCAAAACAAACCGCGGCCGAAGAGAAAAAAGCCATTCGAAGGAACAAGGAGAAAAAACATGTGGTAGTCTGTGCCTAAAAGGGAGACCAGGCCCGGCTGGACCGGGTTGGCATCGAGCTAGCCTGTCAAGTTTGTGTACATGGTTCGCTGGGGAAGGCTTGCTCGACAGGTCATCTGCTTTCCAATAGCGTACGCCACTCATACCCTCTTTCTACGCGCATCTTCACAAGCTTCCTTCGCAGAGGCTCACTATAATGTGTCCGTGTTATAGCCAGAGTGACCTGAGACCTGACCGCCAGGGTCCATCTATGCCTTGACATAATGTACACAATGAACTGGTAATCTAGCGGTCCAGGGCGTGCGTACACGAAAGTATCAAGCGTGCAGTCTTCTCCCATTTTGGCGAAATTGTTCCGCTGACATACCACCAGTTGCTGCACCTGAGAGTCTGGGGGGAACAAGACGCTTGGCCAAAAGACACGCCAGCGGTGTGTGGGCACCGGACGAAAAGAAAAATTCTGGGGATGGGACGAACCCGCGACCGGGGTACGAGGCACGCCACCCCAATTATTATTAGCTCGCTCCCAGTCTATTCTCTGCCAACAGTGGCAAGTTGGTCGCATCAAGTGCAGTTCGGGTCCCCTCTTCCTGGGCAAGCTCCAAGCCACGCAGGACGGAGGCTAGCCGGATCAAGCTGGACCGCCGTGCTGGCGGAAATTGGACTGTCCTGCCGTCGAGCTGCGGCTACAAAAAGTGTGGGCAGTTGGGTTGGTGAAGTTTGACAGTGCGTGCGGGGGAGACGGGGGACCGTGAGATGGACTCCTCCTCCTCCTCCTCCTCCACGGCTGACCTGAACCATTTCTTCAAGGGCGCCAATTGGCTGATGCAGCAACGCCCATCTCGCAACGCCACTTGACAGCCATGTCAAGCAACCGCAAGTCCTGGGCGGGCCGCCAAGCCAGGAGACTTCCATGGGGTTTAGGCTTTTGCCTCGGATTTTGCACGTCTTGCATGTGTTGAAGCCGTACGAGGACTGTCAAGCACCGAGCTGGCTTTCTGACCCCTCCTAGTCATTAGGGTGCATAAATCCTTTGGGTATGCCCACGCCAGTAAGATCTAGACAATGCAAGCGTTGAAGCCACACAAACGCCCCACGCGAAAAGTCAGACGTCGAACATGCAGTCAAATGTTATTTCGGGGTCTCCTTCAGAGGAAGCGAGCAACACTTGCATTGTCTTGTTGCAGTGGTAGGTGCAAATGAGTATATTTGTCTAGTGATTGACTTACAACCTTGCCGTCCGGTTCTGCTTCTCTACAACAACGCGCGAGGTTTTTTTTCTTTAGTGCAAAAAGACCGAATAAGTCAAGCACAACTTTATTATGCCCCTGATTGTTGTCATCTACTGAGTAGCCACTTTAGTATGCCACTGTGGGTGGACTCCTCACTCGCGATTTGCCCACTGTTCCCGCCAGGCCAGGGTGGCAGCGAGAAATGCTAGGCTGTTCATGTCAGGGTCGCTCTTTGCCCTTTCAACCAATGACTTGTACTCCTGCGGCGAGCCAAACCTGTACATCGCAACCTTGTCACCTCCCGAAACGAGCTCGGCCTCGGCAGGCACAGCAGACACCAGCTTCTGCGCCGCATCCCACGCCGCGTCGACGTCGCCCGCCCACCCCATGGCGACATAGAGTCTGATCCACGAGCCCTTGTCCAGTTTCGCTGCCAAAACAATGTCCGTCAAGACGTCGCACTGGGCCTGCGTGCCTTGCTTGGCAGATTGCGTCAATGCGGTGGTCACTTCCGTCGAGAGGAACACAGCCCCGATCGGCATGGTGCTCGGCTCTTCCGGAGAGCTTTGCGTCGCCTTCGTTGGCAGCATGCTCTTGTCCAGTGCTTCCCGCACCACCATCTGAGCAGGTTTCAACTTGTCTTCTGCGGTGGGAGGGCAGGTGATTACACAGACGTCGCCGGTCGGCGGCTCAATCTTCCTGCTTAATAAGAAGAAGGATGCGCCGTCCAGGATCCATCGCCCGCCTCGGGCAAAACGAAGCTGCTGTGCCGTCAAAAGAACCAGCTCAAGCGGCGAAGCGCCCCAGGGACCCGGTGCCAGGAGCTTGCTGCCATGTCGTCCGAACGAGCCAGAGTCATCACTCGTGGCCTGCACAGAAATGATTCGCAGCGCACTCCTCACACTCTCTGCTATCCCGGAAGCTTCGAAAAAGACATTTGCCTGCGCCACCCCGGATAGCATTGTTTCTGTTGGACTATGCGTCTTCTCGAGACCGTGGAGTACTATACAAGGAAACTCGAGTTTCGAGTTTGGCCTGGAAGAGTCATGGATGTTGGTATGCAAGGGGAAGCATTTACCACGCAGAGTTTCTAGCAGACCTCGCACAACTGCCAGCTGATCGAATGCAACCGCAATCTCGACAACATCCCAAAGCGGCGCAGCGGCGCGACCTCTCAGAAGCGACTGCTGAACTGCCAAGATGCCCGCCGTGGTGTCCTGCTCTCCGACACGCGCAAACCAGTCATCCAGCTTGTGCTCGGATATCGTGTCGTTCAGCGTCGCCAATACGCTGTTGAGCTTGTCCAGGCCAATCAGGAAGAGCGGAATGACTTCATGCACCGTGTCGCGACCCAGGGCGCAGGCAGCATCGGCCACAAAGTTCGCAGCCTCGCCCAGCAAGACGCGCTTCCGCAGAGCATCGAATCCAGCCGGCTCAACCATCTTGACCCACTTCATAAACGCGGCGTTTGACGAAAGCGCATCAAAGAAGCCCGCGTCGGCTTGTCTCATTGTCCCGGAGCCGGAGTGGTGCTTGAAGCTAATCTTGAAATCTGTGCCCTGACCCTGTAGCTTTAGGAAGCCATGTCGTATTTCGGAAAAGGCCGAAAGCGAGAATTTGAGCTTTGAGAGCTCGTACGCATAGTCACCCGGCTCAAAGTCGCGCGTCTTGGCAAAGTCACTGAGCAGGTGCACGCCACGTGGGTCGATGAGTGCGACCGGCCGCTTCGCAGATGGTCCGACGCAGCACAGAATATTGTGCAGGTTCAGGTCACCATGAATCTCTCCGATGAGCGTCGGAGATATGGTGTCGATGGCGGAATGGCTTCGCAGTTGTTCCATGACGGGGTGGAAACCAAGAAGCGTTCGGCCGTTGAGCACAATCTCGCTGCTGTCGATGATGGCGCCCAGCTCGGGCACTGCAGCGCGAGCAATTGCGACGCGTCTGTCGATTCTGTCAAAGTGTGCCTTTTCGATAAAGTCTCTCGGTGCCTCTGTTGCAGTCTTGTGCCAGACCTTTTGCGCCATCTCGCCGAGTAGCTCGCTCGTGGTGTCCAGCAACAGCTCACCGCCCATGCCCGCCATGGCAAGCTGTGCGAGCGTCTGGCTGGCGAGGTAGGGAAAGTCGATGGAGAATGTCTCATCCTCTGCAGTGAATCGCAAGGGTTTTACAAAGATGTCGGTCTCTTGCACTGCGATGCTCGTTTCCAAGAACCTGTTCTGGCGCTCAAGCCAGGGTCGACCATTCTCGTCGATGCCGTCGTGCGAGCACGTCTTGTGTACCTCCAATGTGCCATTTGGTTGCACAACTAAAGAGACATTGGCGGATGAGCCACTCTCGTCGAGATGCACGGATGTATTCTGCTGCAACTTGTTGGGCTGCTGCGCCGAGAGGAGGAGGCCGCGGCGTCCGATGACCGCTCTCACGGCGACAGAGCCCGCAACAACATCCCCAGCTCGCCATTCTGCTTTTGATGAAATGCTATTGTTGATCATGTCGACGGAAATACCATCCTCTGTAATGATATTTCCTGGAACGAGAACAGTCCAAGATGAAGTCCCCGTAGATTTGCTAATGACAGGAATGATGAGATGACGACGAAACTTGTCCGCAATTCCGTCAATTTCCGAGTAGCCACCGCCTTCAACATGACTGTTGGTGCCGCTCTTCTCTTTGCCGTCCTGGGTCCCATTTCCATTCAATCCTTGTTTCAGTGGCTGTTGCTTTTCAACGGCCGGCGCACTTGAGAGCTTCGACTCAGAGTCGACGGCCATGCTGATGGCTTCGCTGGGGGATGCGGCTGAGAAACTACCATCTCCGCCGCGATGCTAGCGCGGGCCACTGGGCGTTATTATATATCCTCGTGCCTCCTGATCTGCAACAGTTTCTCGTCCAGCCTCGACGACCCTGGTTATACACCGCCCATCGCAAAGTGGGTTGTTGCTATTTTCTCAGGGTCTCGACCGTCCCAAGTGCGGGGGTACAGTGACAGTCTGTTACCATTCATAACCTCAATGTCGCGCAACGAGGGACCTAGTGGCCGTTGTGATGGGTGCAAACGTCAATTCTCCTCGGACGTTCTACGAAGAAGAGTGTACGTCATTTCGACATGAAATACCTAATCGTACTTTATCCCGTAGTTGGAGAGCAATTTCGAGCTTGACAAGAGGCATATTCTGCTAAGCCTCTGCTTGGCATGAGTGGAGAGGAGAGACGTATATCCTGAAAATGGCCATCTGGTCCGGAGCCAGGGTCGCCAGTAGCGTCGAATAAAAGCGGCCGCTACGGATGTGCTCCAAGCTCAAGTCTCGATTGACCCCTGGGCTGACGTTTCAAGTGTGACGTGCATACGAGGTTTCGCGGCTAGTAAATCGACGAGCATCTGGTTGTTGCCTTTTTGGAATATTCCCACGCGCATGTCTCAGCCCGTCTTGACAGATGCAATGCTGAAGACTCCAAGCAGGAAGCTGGCAGCACGAAACGTGCTGACGACGGCGCCGGGTGGTCACGGTATACTAAAACTATGCAGTCGAACGGCCAATGGCGAACTTGATTGCCATGCAGCGACTCTGAGGCGTTGTTCTACAGAATTCACAGGCGCTAACTGGCTGCGCCTCGCTGCAGCCGTCTCTGTCTGCCAAGACGTGTGGACGTGCACAGGGGTTGCGAAAGGACGCCGCCAGCGAGGCTGTTGGCTTTTAAAAAGGAATAAAATTAAATGAGAATAAGAAGAATAGACAAAACAAAAGGCACCATGTGGATGGAGAGAATGAGAAATAATAGGAAAAGTCAGATGGGGAAAGAGAGGATGTAAAGAAGGACTTTTACTTCATTATCGGCTTTTTTTTTTCGCGCGCCTTCGTGGGCGTGTTAGCTGTGGCCAAGTGTATTTCGCCGACAACTACGGGACGTAACCGGAAAATGATTTGGCTTTAGACTGCTGATGAGCTGAAAAGAAAGCAAAAAGACGCAATTCATTTCTGCCATCATGTCTCTGACGTCGGTTGTGACACCACTCTGGTTCTCGAAGCTGCTGAGTCAAGCCAGAGGCTGAATATGTCCAGCGAATTCGATGGCATGGAAAGCCAGATCCTACGGATACAACCGGCCTACGTTCTATTCAACGTAGAGTGAACATTCTTTTTCGATTCGGCATGCGCAAACGCCGCGTAACGTGGCTACTAAATCTGTGGCCAATTGTCGCATGCAAGACCTTACTGATTTGTTTGTAAGCTTTCTAGGTATATGCACCAGGCGTGCGGGACAGTCAAACATTTGATAAACCGGTCTCTATTCAAAATGAACTTCTACATTGTAGCTTGTCATCGATTTCGCAGAATAACACGCTCCAAATTGCTAGCGTCGTTGCTGTTCGGCTCCCAGACCAGATGCCATACACCAGCTGCGTCTGTATCCTCTGCGTAAAACGAGGCGCCTAAAATCCCCGCGTTGTTCACGACTACTGTGTGGCCATATACCAAGATTCGTGCGGCCGAAGATTTTGCCTCGTGCGTATCCTGTACCGTGACATATCGGTGGACATCAGTCTCAGGCAGCCGCAGGGCTCCCGTGGAGAACGGCGGCGTCCCGGTCGTGTTGACATGCACACTCCGGATGGTCTCTGTACCGTCCTCTTGCGTCGACTCGACTACAGAAGCTTTCCATTAGCACGTGCTGGAATATGGGCTGCGACCCCGAGGAATGCTCTTTGGAGACTTGTACGTACAGTATATCGGGATCAAGTCGAGTGATGTATGATTAGCCAAGAGAACGTAGCCTGCCTAAAGTCTTAATGCCAATTCGGAAGCCTGCGACTGGAAGTAATGGCTTACCATCCCTGTAGAAGAGAGATCTGGCCGCGAATGCACTTTCCGAGTCATAGCCGTGAAGAGTAAAGTTGCCGGCCGCCGATGCAATAGAAAGGCCGAAAGCGGTCGCGGTGACTGCATAGATGAAAGCCTTTCCGAAGCGATGGAACATGTCGGCGGCAAAACCTTTGTATCATAAATTTCTATCGCTTTCTCTAAGAACGATACAATGATGCAGAATTTGAAGGCTACTGTAACATTTGCCTGAATCATCCATGATATATATGCCTGTCTCGATGTTAGGCCGCTTCCCGATTTACCCGCACGATCAGTCCGGTATCCAGTGATGCCCGATGATGCATCATTACAAATCACACATGCATGTGTAGCACGATGCTAAATAGATGTATCCGGTGTATAATTTTGGAGCAGCCCTATCAAGTTTTGCATTGCCGAATCCGGGGTAGTCAATTAAATGGCAATACAATGTCAATAAAATGCAGTCAAGTGGGCACGGAACTCGCAATCCGGGCAACCCCAACCCAGAATTGCAGTTGCCGAGAGCCTTAGTTTTTCATGTAGAATAATGATTACTTGAAAATCTTACGTTTTTTTCATGATCAGGGCCTTGCTGCATGCAGTGAATAAGATTTATAGCTGAAAGGTGGAAGGCCGAGACAATGTTCCGCAATGGCGTCGGCGTACACGACAGCTCCTCTACATCATGATTAAATGTACATTGATTTCTCTAGCAGTGGCTGCCCTTTTTATTCAATTCTCAGCATGTGCCTGTGTTTCGCGGCCGCCGTGCACCAATACTGCTGTGACTCGCTCATCGTGGTGCCGTGGCTTTGACATTGACACAAACTACTACGACAGGTCGCCAAAGACAGGCAGAACGAGGGAGTACTACCTTACCCTCGAGCAACTCACGGCGTTCCCTGATGGCGTTTCCCGCACAATCTATGCCTTCAACAGTAGTTTCCCAGGCCCGACCATTGTCGCGGACTGGGGCGACACTGTCAAGGTACACATTACCAATCATCTCTTTGACGCACGCAACGGCACAACGGTCCACTTTCATGGCATCCGACAAAACTACAGGAACCAAATGGACGGCGTTCCTTCGATTACGGAGTGTCCTGTTCCCCCCGGTGGCAGCACGACGTACACATGGAAGGGGACCCAATATGGAACCTCCTGGTACCATTCCCACATCGGACTACAAGCCTGGGACGGCGCTGCGGGCAGCATCGTCATCAACGGGGCGGCCACGGCAAATTATGATCACGACGCGGGACCTCTGCTCCTGACTGACTGGACTCATACACCTGTCGACGCGCTGTACTCGTCTGCTCTCAATCACGGTCCTCCTACGCTGGCAAATGGGCTTCTCAATGGGACAAACACTTGGACAAGGGATGGAAGAACACTGGGTAAAAAGCTCGCCGTGCAGGTCAACTCGGGCGAGTCGTATCGACTTCGGCTGATCAACGGTGCAATCGACACGCATTTCAGGTTTACCATCGATAACCACATCATGACTGTCATAGCCGCGGACTTTGTTCCCATCGTTCCATATCAGACCACAGTGCTAGACATTGCCATGGGTATGTGGGCTTTGCCATTGCATCTTTAATTTACTTGCGCTCCTAGAGACTGACATGATTCGGACAACGATATGACATTGTTGTTGAGGCAAATCAGGCTGCTTTGACAAGCAACTTCTGGATGCGCGCCATTCCACAGTCATCGTGCTCCAGCAATGCCAAAGCGGACGACATACGAGTATCCTGCACTACGGGGCGACTCCCGACACACCATCAAGTACCAGCTTTGGTTATGTGGATGCCTGCGTGGACGAACCCATGACGAGCCTCGTTCCTCATCCACAGCTTGACGCCGGCAAGCGGGACCACTTCAACGACGAGGTAGTTGGTCTCAACCGAGCCGCGGGCGTCTTCCTATGGACGATGCGGTCCGTCTCGTTCAACGTCTCATAGTCCAGCCCTACTCTGCTGCAGATGTACAGCAACGACACCATGGCCAGTTTCGCCACGCACGACCACGTCATTCAGCTCGACGAGGCAAACAAGTGGGAGTATCTCATCATCCACTCCAAGCTTCCCGTCCCGCACCCCATTCACCTGCACGGCCACGACTTTTACCTCTTGGCGCAGGACAGCGGACCCTACCGCTCGTCTGCTGCGGTGGAGCTGTCCAATCCGCCTCGACGTGACGTTGCCGTGATCCCGACGTCGGGCCATCTCGTCATTGCCTTCAAAACCTATAACCCGGGCGCCTGGCTGGTCCACTGTCATATAGGATGGCATACTGACATGGGGCTTGCTCTCCAGTTTGTCGAGCAGTACAGTCTTGCCAGGGAACTGGTGGACTATGATAGGCTTAATCGCACCTGCAAGGCGTGGAATGATTACGCCGCATCGGAAGGCGTCGTCCAGCACAAGTATGATGACGGAATATAAGACTGCGCAAGTCAACTGTATGGGGCAAGGCAATTTTTCAGGTAGAAGTTGAATTAGTCCATATTAGTTGAAAAATCACCCTAGAATTGTCCCATCAAGCCCGCGCCAGTTCGAGGTTGGATGATACTGATTTTGTTTTCCGCTCCGTCTATGCTGAGAGTAGCCATGCTAGTTTTGTCGTACAGTCGTGAGATGCTCCTCTATTTGACCCTTTTCCGTGCCTTGCCGCCCTTTTTCTCCTTTTCCTTTTCCTTTTGCTGTTCCTTTCCCTTTTTTACTGCCGTCATGAGGCTCTCAATCTCCTTGACCTGCTCATCCTCCCTCTTCTTCTCCTCGCTCTTGACATTGTCGGCCTTGTCCTGCGCACGCTGCTTGGCGTGTCTCTTTTCCGTCTTTTCAATCAAAGCGTCGCTCTCCTCCCAGAGCTTCTTGGAAATTTCCTCGTCCTTGATCTCGGCCCTCGCAAAGTCGACTTCGTAGCACTCCTTGATGAGCCGCGCGCCCGTCTTCCTCGTCAGCCCCGACTCCATGGCCGCGCAGAGTATCGACTGCGCGCCGCCGCTTGCCGACTTGAGCAGCAGCCACGGGAAAAAATACCCGAGCACGTACAAGACGAGACCCGTGACGGAGCCCCTCGTCAGCCACCGCAGCGTGCCGGGCGTGCGGCACAGGCCGGGGTCCGCAAAGACGACGCGCGCCGTGACGGGCATCTCGTCGGGGCGCTTGTACGCGTCGAGGTGCTTCTGGTACGCCGCGCCAAAGACGTTGAGCGCGAGCTTGCTGCGGCCGTACGCGCGCGACGGGGTCCAGGTCTCGGGCGTCATGTCCTCGCGGAGCGACGGCGCGCCAATGTACGACGAGCAGGTGGCGATGACGACGCGGACCTCGCGGTCAAACGGCTGGGCGCGGATCGCGGGGCTCAGGATGCCCAGGAGATGAAAGTTGGCCAGATAGTTGACCATCCACATCTCCTCGACGCCGCCGCCATCGACCTCGCGGCGCGCGCCGCCGGGCGGCGTCATGGTGGACGCGCACAGGATAACCATGTCGAGGCGGCGCGGTGGCGCATTGTCTATCCAGGCCGTCGCAAACTTGCGGATGCTGTGGAGGCTCGAGAGGTCGACGTGCTCGGCGTAGATGAGCTGGTTCGAGGTGCGGTCGCGCAGCTCCTGGATGTAGTCGACGAGAAAGGGGTCCGTCATGGGCGCGTGCGTGAGGAAGACGAGCTGCGCGCCGCGGCGGGCCAGCTCAAAGGCCACCTCGGCGCCGATGCCGGATGTCGCGCCCGTCATCATGACCACCTTGCCGTGCATGCGCTTGGTGCTCTCGTACGTGGTGCCCGCCGTGTAGCGCTTGATCAGGTAGAGCAGCGTCAGCGTCGCGGCTGCGATGGAGATGGGCACGGCCCAGTCGCGCAGCCATTGGGGCGGGCCGTGTTCGAAGAGGTAGAATATCGTGGGCACAGGCATCGTTTGCGCTGTGGTGTGCGGGTTTGACGAGCAGAAACAAGGGGTCCAACGAGGCAGGCCGAGTATTTTTGGTGACGTTGGGTGCGACCCACATGAGCTTGTGTTTGAAGAAGGTCGAGTTTACAATCCAGTTTACGACAAACATTTAGCTCAACTAGCTACGGGGTTTTTTTGCTATTCGGTGGACGAGATTATACAACCGTTTATTTTTCGGATTTTCCCCGTATATTTAACCTGGCCAAGCAACTCTTGTAATGAACCTTTTAGCACCCCTGCCTAGACCAAGACAGCTTCCTGACCAGACTTCGAAAAGTCACGATACAGTCGAGTTTGCCGGCACATGAACATGCTCTCAAGCAATGCCCAGCTCTTCATAAAACGCCTCGTTTGACGGTTCGCGACCCAAAAACTCCCTCAACAGATCCATCGGCTCGCGACTGCCTCCAGGCTTGAGCACAATGTCTCGGTACCGTCTACCTGCCTCCTTGTTCATTGGATCCTTGCTAAAGACTGTACGGAACACGTCGGTAGCGTACACCTGCGACGCCAAGTAACTGTACAATCCGACGTCGTAACCTCCCATGATATGACTGAATGTAGCAGCGCCATGAGCCCAGTGGTAGTTGTCCGTGTCGCCTAGATCGTCCAGCATGCACACGTCGTGGCGGAGTTTATTGAACAATTTAGACACGTCCATGTTGAGGGCTTCCTCCTGCGACTTGGGCTGGTGGATTGCCATGTCAAAAATGCTGTAGTGCAGCGAGCGCAGGTTGAGAAGGGCATCGTTGACGTAGCGCGTGCGGATAATGGACTGCACCATTGTCTCGGGCATCTTCTCCTCGGGACGAGCGGCAGCGGAATCGGGGGTGCTGTCCATGTAGGACTTTTCATACTCGGGCGAGAGATAAGACCAATGCTTGCTCAGCGCCTGGATCTGCGACGATATCCAGCACCAGTTCTCGAGCATCTGGGATGGTGCCTCGACAAAGTCCTGTGTCGTGTTGGTGCCGTGCAAGCGCCCGTACTTGGTCTGCGACACGAGACTATGGATGCCATGCCCGAGCTCATGAAACATGGTGACAACTTCCCCATGCTTCAGTAGGGACGGCTTCTTCGCACTCGGTTCGCTAAAGTTGCATATCAGCGCTGTTGCAGGGTAGTGGCGACCGCTGCCATTGGCTTTGGCGAAGCCTTGCTGCAAGGTGTAGTTGGCAGCGCCTCCAAACTTGCCCTCGCGCGGGTGGAGATCGCAGTAGAGGTATCCGACAAAGTTAGAGCCGCTATGCTCGTTGGCATCAGTCCACACCGCAAAGAGCTGCACATCTGGATGCCACACAATGTCGTCGCCTTTCCCAGTCTCAGAGATGACATCTCGGTCCTTGCCTTCAACTTTGACAAAAGCAAGGCCAAAGAGTTCCTCAAATATATTGAGCATGCGTGACAGGCAAGTGTAGAGTGGAAAGTACTCTGACACCATTTTTTGGTCTAGCTGGAAATCGCGCTTCAGCATCAGTGTGCTGTAGTAAGAATGCTCCCAGATATAGTATTGATCCGGATCGACACAACCTGGCTCGCTGCGCTTCAGCTCCTTTAGCTTCTCAAGCTCTTTTTTAGCGCCATCTGCCAGTCTCGTTCGCAGGTCGTCCAGAAAGTCGTTGACGATTTTGGGCGTCTGGGCCATCCTGTCTTCAAGGACAAAGGTCGCATGGTCGGCATAGCCCAACATCCGCGCAGCCTCATCGCGAATCGGGATTGCTTCTTGTAGCAAGATGAGATTCTCTTGACATTGGTTCTCATAACCCAAGAATCTGGTGTATTTAATCAGCATCAATCCAACAATCGACAGCGCATGTACTCACAGTCGCTTTCGAGTTTCTGCAACCGTGCAATACTTCTGCGCGGTACGCAGTTCCGTGGGTTTGAATGTCACTTTCATTTTACCCTCGTTTTCGCTTGATTGCTGTCCTTTCTCAAGTGTCTCGAGAAGGTCATCTGGAACGCCGCGAAGCTCCTCTGGTGTGAACCATATACCTTCTTTTTTCTTCCCGAGATTCTTGGAAAAGGCAATGTAGAGCTCCGGCAATCGCTTCTTGATCTCTTGGAGGCGATTTCGTTTTGAAGGTGGTAAGCCAAAACCCATGCGCAAATAGGCTTTGTACTCCTTTTGCAGAAGAAACCGACTTTCTGCGTCTAGCGCGGGGTCGTCTTTTTGCTTGCGGTAGATGGCTTCCACGAGGAGGTATAAATCCTCGCGCATGGAAGACTCAGTGGTGTAGTCGCTGAACGTTTTCTCCGCTGAAGCTGACGCTTCGCGAACCTTTGCATCCGAGGTTACAGACCGAAGAAAGCCAATGATGTTCATGTCAAGAGACATGGCACTCCTCCCTTGGACAAACGGGAGCAGCACATTCGAGAATTCTGCATTTTCCACAGAGACATTTTTGACAATGCTGTCTACCAATTCTTTGTTGCAAGCAATCAGCTGCTTTGTTTTGCTGCTCAAGCTTTCCGGCGAGTGCGTCAATAGCGGCGGCGCTTGTGGCGGTGTTTGGATAGCCATGGTTGAATCGCTGTGTCGCACTTGGGTGACCAAATCCAGTTTCACCTGGTGTCGATGTAAACAAGAGATCTCGGCCGCAGAAGTCACAGAAAACGTGAGGACGACGCAGAGGGAAGCACTGAATGCGGCTGGCCTTGTGATATTATGCACGGAGTAATGACCGACGATTTGTGCTACATTGGATATTTGGGCAAGTATACCAGTAATTTCGAAGTCTTTCTGCCCTCCGCAGCCTTGCATATGTTGGTCCAACACGGCACAGAGTTGCCGCCATGACTGGTCACACTACCTAAGCTCACGCCCGTAAGTAGTCTGTGGAGTGCTCGGCGCATGCTGATAAGGACCTTTTGTGCCGTGCGCGCCGTGTATGCCGGCGAAATTTTGAGCCAACGGCTCTTTCAACGAAGATAGGCAGCAACAGAGACGCACAAGGAGTGGGACAGGCAGCAGTATGGTGCGGGCGCACGACAGGGGCGCAGGGCCCGAACGGCGGGAGGTTCCGGGGGCTTGAGAATTGGGCACTAGCTTATGGATGTAATATCAGGCTGCACGCGTGTGTTCTGTGTTGTGAAATCGAAAGACGCCCCCCTCTCTTGTCCAGCCTTGCCATGGCTTCCCCCGCAAGCATGTGGCGGAAAAGGCTGGACCCCTGCAGACAAAAGATCCAATTTTGAGGACCAAATATTAAGCTACATGTCAATCTAGATGCAACATAGATTAATCTAGATGCTAATGTAATTGCAATTTCGTCGAATTTTGGCTGAAGAGCCAGCCTACATTCATTGCGCAACCCTTCATCCCACAACAGCGAAATTCGTCACTGAATAGACAAAAGTACAGCATTTTCTACTACATGCCAATCGGTATCAGCATCCTACTGCATCCGTCGCATTGCGAGTTGATAATTACGGCTGTGACTGCACATTAGTGCGTGTCAAGTAGCGTCTATCAAGCTGAGGGTTTAAAGATTACGTGAACTTCACCAACGTCGCGCTACTAAGACTCTCAAGAAACTAGACTCAGTCTCTGCATTTGCACGAAGATTTAGGAAAACCGACCCGGAAAACTAAATCAAGACTGCCTAAAGCGCATGCACTGATCATTCCCCCACCATGAAACATCTGGCGGGCCTCGCCTTCTTTCTCCGTCCGATGGCTCTTGATCACCTAGATCGTAATATGATCCCACTCAGCGTCCCTCTTCTGTGCTTTATGCTCACATGTAGGATTGCCATTGCTCCATTCACCCCTGGCAACCAGCTCAGCGGCCTGCGACGCAAACGTTAGCCCTCGATGATTAAATGTCAAGGCCGCCAATCCATTGACTGGTGAAAGCATTGCACTCGCCTTCATGATAGTAGCATCTGATATGGGCATAGCCATTGACAGTGTGCCAAAGGCGACAGAGCACATCGTGACAAAGTGGGAGAGTTGCATGGTGATTTTGAATTGGTGCGTGTGTAGAGTAGCTGCTGAGACAATTGAAACGAACAGAAACACCAAAGGACATGGGCTAATTCTGGAGGGACTTTATTTATATATTTCTATCGCGACGTAGTAACAAAATTTCGAGACCTGGCGCTGCTAAGAGGCATGAAGGAGGGCGGGATGGGAGCCTAATCATCCATGTGCGGTACACGTGAGGGAGGCAAGGCCCGAATTGATTGCCTAGCCTGTCATTTGCCCATCTCCGCGTGCGAGTAGCATGTCGAGGACTGTTATTGCACTCTGCCTAGATTTCTCAACACAATCATTCCGCACCCCATGTCTTGAGGCTGGGTGGTCTTGAGGCTGGGTCGAAGGAATGCATTGCAGGTGCACGCACGGCCTATAGTGTCTGATGGTGTCTTGTCAGCTGCAGGAGCTTCCCGTGACAAGTCAGCTGCAGTTATCCGCCAATACTAAAGGCGCGATTCCGTCGACTGCCTGTGTTGTATATGCGCACTTGTAATTAGCGCAGGCGCCACGGCCACCGAGAACGCATACTACTGCCGCTGGATGGAGCCTGTCGCATACTATTGGGTCATTTTCTGCCGCCTGCCGCTACACGGCACCAGTCTACCACTGCATTATATCCCTCCAGACAAATTAGCACGAGGCTGCAGGTGGAACATTACTACGGGACGCAGGATAGCAGCATGTATCATGTCTTTCAGCGCAGCTGCATGCGGAGAGCACAGCAGTCAACTATGCCGTGAGAGGGCCCAGGCAGCACATCAGTCGAGAGCACTTGCGCAGCCTTTTCGCAGGAGAACGTGCCATATGCACCGTCAATTACTTGAAATCGAATTTTCTGTTTTTGCTGTCTGAAGGGATCCGGCCCAGCCCAAGTCACCACGCAAAGGGTGTTTCGGTTTGCACGACCACCAAAGCCGAGAATCATGACGAGGTTTTCATACCCAATGACCAGAACGTTGGGGTCCATAGTCATGGCTATAGCCATTTTTGTTTTTGTTTTATATACGTTCTTTGAGACTCTTGTTGCTGGCAGTCGCGTACCCCCCGATCGTCCCGGCAAGCCGACTGCTTTTGGACAGACACGCCACAATGTCTGGGCAGACCTGAGCATAGCCGAGACGGAGGCTCTGCTTCATTACTTGCATACCGGGCCAAACAATTTCAACTTGTCACCGCCAGCGTCGGTGACCGCGTTTCGAAATTTTGTGCTTCGAACAGAGCTGTTGAGACCCAACAAATCGCAAGCGCTGAGCTATGCGGATGGCAAGTCGCAAGCCAAACCGCCGCGGTGGGCTACAGTTGTCGTTTACAACGGGTCCGGCTTCGACGCGACTCTTGACGAGTACTCTGTTGGCCCTTTGCCTCCATCGGTAGAGACAGAGATTCGTCCATTGACGTTGTACCATAACTCGGGCAAGAGCTCCAGCCCGAACTTGGTGCCAGATGGAGCTTCACTTCATGATTGGCCGTACTCGATTGCAGAAGGCATCTCGGACATTACTCAAAGCATTCTAGGCAGCGTCGTCAACTCTGGTAATAGTTCCAGCCCAGATGGCCTGGAGATTGGATTTCGGGACCCTTGGATCGACGGCGATGGCAGAACCGTTCGTTGGTGCGTGTTCCAAAGAGCGGGAAAGCAATGGGAGTCGAGGACACTGCTCCCACAAGGATTATTCTTCAAAATAGAAACGACCGGAAGAGATCCTAAGAAATGGAAAGTACTGCATTGGTTTTACAACAACGTTCTGTACAACTCGACCGAAGAGTTCCGCGCTGCGTGGATGACGCCTGGATTCGTCACTACACCCTCGAACTTGGACGGAGCATGGACTCGCATTGACGACCTCGCGGGTTATGATGAGGAACCCCAAGAGGATGATGCATTAATAAAAAATGAATCCCACAACCAGAAATTTACGTTCGACAAGGAGCAAAAATTTGTTTCTTGGAAAGGATTTGAGTTTCACATTGCTTTTTCTGTCGCGACTGGGTTGACGCTTTACGACATTCGCTTCCAAGGTGAAAGAATTTTGTATGAGCTGGGTCTTCAGGAAGCTCTCTCCCAATATGCCGGTAGCGATCCAGTGCAGGGTGCTGCGAAATATCTGGATTCGTTTTGGGGCATGGGAGGAACAATGTTTCAGCTAGTTCCAGGTACGTCACATTAGCACACTGTCAAAGCAGAAAGATTTCTGATAGGCCCAGGTTACGACTGTCCAGACGGTTCTCAATATATGGATGTTCAATTCTCGTTGCGGTCGGAAATGAACATTCATCGCAACGCGATTTGCTTCTTTGAGCACCAGTCTGATTATCCCCTTCAGCGGCACACAACCAACTCGTATGTCAGTGTCTCCAAAAACAATTACTTTGTTGTCAGAACGGTTGCAGTAGTCGGCAACTATGACTACACCATCGACTATATCTTCTACCTGGACGGGAGTATAGAAGTCAAGTTCCGAGCGAGCGGGTACATCCAAGGAGCCTACTACGTCCCGGGCGAGAGCGAAAAATATGGCTATCGTGTCCACGACCAATTCGCCAGCAGTCTCCACGACCACGTCATCAACTTTAAAGCGGATTTTGACATTCTCGGTCAGCAAAACACATTGGTGCGTGTCGACATTGAGCCCACGACCGCGCGGTACCCGTGGGCCCCTAGTGAGAACCGCAGCACGATGGGGCTCACACGGCGCGTCGTGGACGTTGAGACTGGGCTCAATTGGCCCGCCAACTCGGCCTCTCACTTTGTGGTCCTGAACAACGACTCGTCGAATAGTTGGGGCGAGAAGCGCGGCTACCGCATCATGCCTGGCAGCGGCATGGGAGCGCCGGCTCACCTCACCTTTCAAGGGTCCGAGGCTCTGGGTCGCGCGGCCGAGTGGGCGCAGAAGGACCTATGGATATCGAAGCACAAAGACACTGAGGCGCGGAGCAGCACTCCTGCCAGCAATTTCATCCCGCATGACCCCATGATTGACTTTGGCAATTTCATCAACGGCGAGACCGTGGTGCAGGAGGATCTGTAAGTCTCCGAAAGTCAGACTTTGGAATGACAAGTAGCTAATATTCTCTCACGTCAGGGTCGTATGGTTCAATCTGGGCAATCACCACGTTCCCCATTCGGGCGACCTTCCAAACACGTTGCAGCACACCAGCGCCAGCTCCGTGTGGTTCATGCCTTATAATTTCCACGATCGCGATCCCAGCAGAGGAAAAAGTGATGCTATTCGACTTCGGGCGCCCACAGTACACTACCAAGCACTCGTTCATGACGACAATACTGAGCTGCCGGAATGATGCGCTGCATGAGAAGGATGGCCTGAACAGCTTCCAGCGAAGTCTAACTGGCTGGGCAGGCTTTAACTGGCCCAGTTCAGGGAATCTCTTTACATCTCTGCAGATGTGGGGGTAGGCAGCCGCTCAGTTGTCATAGCCTTTCTTTGCGGACCGTTGCCTGCTGGCAGCTTGATCGATGACGGGATTATTCTGATTCGTAGACTTGATTGCTCGTTGATTCAATCTGCGGTTGGGAGTGCAGCATGGGAGGCTTCGGCGCCGGATGAAATATTTTAAGGACTGGGAGCAGGATTTCAGGCAAGAAGGAGGGAAGAGCGTAAAACTTGGGGTTGATGGCTCTCATCGGGGGGCGTGCGGTGTTTGGGGGCGTCTCTGCATTGACCGCCCGCACAGTGTTACTCAAAATGGTGGTGTTCTCAAGCCAACAATTACCCTCCTTTTGAGCCCGCTCACAAATCTGAGACTGTCGGAAAGACAGTAACTTGTACACTTCTCACGTTCGTTCTGGCGCAGTTTTTATTTCCCAGCTACAGTACCTGAGTCGAAGTTCACAACTACTTGCAATGGAACCCAGATTCTTCAGTTGCTCAGTATCAGATTGCGAAAGGCCAAGCGTCAGGGCAATCGGCGGCTGCGACAGCTGTAATCGTTACATGTGCTCTACCCATCTCTTACCTTCTGTCCATACGTGCGAAGAGGTATTACTCCTCTATCCCTTTCCTTTCCTGTGGCCCAAGTTAGTCAGTATACAATGCTGATATGATTAGATTGATAGGCCTTGGATGATGCGACTTACGTATCGCGCGTCGCCGCTGAAATCGATTGTCTTTGCGCTCGGATCAACGACGCGGCCGTTTGCCCACTTGCGTGGAGGCTAAATCGTGGTAAAAGCTGCACCATTGAACATTCTTCCAAGGTAGGAGCGGGCGCACTCATGGGAAGCGCCAACTATCATGCCCGCATTCGCTTTCAGGAAGGCTCTGCGTCGTGGCTCCTGCGAGTTCCCCGGGTTGCAAGCTTCGATGTTGGCCTTCCGGTCTCGTTGGCGGACTATTTGGTACAGAGCGAGTACGCAACCTTGAAATTCCTCGAAACCACCAAGGTACGAGCACCTCGAGCTTTCTGTTATGGTGTATGCGGCAATGGAGCTGACCATGGCATTGGTGTGAGTTTTCTTCTTATTGAAGAGCTGTCTGGAAGACCCTGGACAGGCGGAGACGCAACTACAGACGAGAGAGTAAAGATCTGGTCTGACCTCGCGGAGATCATGGCCGAGTTGGTGCGCCACCCATTCCCCAAAGTCGGGTCCTTCTGCTTCCAGTCCTCCAAGATCGACGTGTGTGCGGTGGCAAGCGACAGATTTGTGGTTCTCACCCCCGAAGGACCATTTGCGAGCTCAAATGGCTACTATACTGCTTTTTCTGAGCAGTACCTGACGCTAATTGCCGACGGCCAACTCTATACCGAATATCCAGTGAATGCTTACCTAGTTTACCGCTTTCTCAAGGACAACACGGCGCAGCTGGCCGAACAAACACAATCTCCGGAAGAATTTTTCTTAAAGCATGTCGACAACAAAGGCGACCACCTACTCGTTGACGACAACTTTGAAATCACTGGCTTAATCGACTGGCAGATGGCGCGTGTCGTGCCTCGGTGCGAAGCCTTTTGGCCGTCACTTGTTACGGCCAGCATGAGTACAATGTGCAGCGGCAAGGTCTCGCTGAGTGTTGATGATGTTGCCTTGGCGGATGCACTGCGGCAAAAGGGACTCTCCAAACTACCCAACGGTATAGTCGATGAGAAAGTGAGAAGATTTTTCTGGGGGTTGGCCCTGGAATCGGAATGGTCTTACGCGTTGCCCTCGGCAAATGCAGTACTGCAAGTCTTTGGAGCCGATCAGGATTGGACAGTGTGGAGGGCGACGGCATTGAAGAAGTACGAGACTGATGGACGCCTGCAACGCCTTCTTCAGCGTTTTTGCTACTGAGTTCTGCATAAAATATGCAACAGGCACTTTGCTTTTCCCGCCACAAGCTAAGAACTATATTTTTTGCCTTAGCTAAGGCTAACTTCTAAGTCATTGATCTTTAACCTTAATACTAAGATCTTTGATATCATGGACCTTCTTATGAGTAAGATACTAAAATAGTAAGAGTTGATTTTTAAAGATTACCTCAATGATTAAACCCCTGGAGATAAAACTATTTAGATCTTAAGTTACTATACTAACTTTAAGGAACTCTAAGCTATTATATTCAAAAGACTTAGTAGAATCTAGATTATTATATATAAACTTAAAACCTTACAGTAAATAGGTTCTATTTAGTATTTTATATAGGAGTTCTAATAAATTACCATTTGGTTTCTGAGATCGCGTGGTCATGCTAATCTCGATTCGGAACTTGGATCGATCACACTGGCAATAGCTGACCCCACTCGCTACGGACAGCCACTCAGTAATAAGATTGTCGAGGGATCTTCAGCTGACAGAGGGGGTAGCTCTTTCGAACAAATCAACAACTGCGTGTCCCGGGTCGGTTATTTCTTTCCACAGGCCCGCGACGTCGACTAAAGCATGATGAACCGCCATCAGGCAGTCGACCAGCCGCGGCAAAGGCGATGGGCACCGAGAGTTCGCACGGGATGCCAGACCTGCCGGTAGGTGCCAGCAACTTGCTCTCCCCCCTTCCCCACAACGTTTTGCTTCGCGCCCGCCGGGCCGCTGACATTTGCCGCCTCACCTCCGTGGCGCACGCTCAACAGAGTTCGCCGTGTCAAATGCGACGAAACGCAGCCTCGCTGCAAGAATTGCATCAGGCGAGGCATCTCTTGCAACTACCCGCTGCGTCAGCGGGCACCCGTCGAGGACATGCTGGCCGAACGAGCGCAGGCTCCGCTCGTGCAGACCGAGCCCCCAAGCTGGCTGTTCATGGAGGCAATACGGTATTGTACGCCAAGCTCAACAAGCCTCCTACATCTTTTGGTCGGAGAGCTCATGCTAACCTGCAGTTCACTATTACAAGACTGCTTAGTCCTTCGGCCGTTGCGGGTGGCAGAATCCGGCACCCACGATATACCGGACCCTCCGTTCCACACAGGAGACGCCATGTCTGCACGATTTATTTGTCATGTCATTGGCTATCAGGTAAAGTTTGTGTTGAAGAAGCTTGGCAAGCTGGTCCCTTTCTGGGAGGAACCACAGTTCGCCTCGATGCGAAAGAACTATTCTCGCTACTTTACAGAGTTTCTCGCCCTTACCAATCGGTACATCGAGAGCGGAAAGTCTAAAGGCACTTCTAAGGTATTCGAGCACCTCTGGGTCTTGTATGACTTTGACCTCGACCTGAACGAGCGGCTATGGCAAGCACACATCAAAGGTGCCCTCGCCTATGCGCAGCTTATTGGTGGCCCCAGAGTGGCTCTCAGTCTACCAGGGCGTACATTGTTTTTCAGGCAACAGGTTCTGTAAGTTTAAACTCTCCCATTCGCCGTGTAGGGATGCGAAAGACCATTTTCGCGGAGTCACATGCTAAATGACCCTTGCAGCAATGCCATTCTGAGTAATACCACCACTCCCACAACGCAACAAATTACTGGTCTTCTCGGCTATAGTGATGAGGACATCAAGCTTGTGCTCGATGATCAGTCTAGTGTGCGACCTTTCCCTGTAAGCCTGGTCGTGATTGCCAGACACATTACAGAAGTCCGGGTACAGGCTGCTTCTAAGGCAGCAACTAGCTCTGCATTACAGTATCGTATGCAGCAGCTATTCCGAGAGATTGACAATTTTGATCCCAACGCTTGGGCAGAAAACGTTGACTTTTATCAAGGAGACGTTACACCAGCGATCGGTCAAATCTTTCAGATTGCAACGCGGCTTCATAGCATTGTGGCGCTGCCTGCATCGATCATTGCACCGGCGCTTGTCATTGTGTATCCCGGCTTGGCCGGTTCCGGCACTCTGCGCAGTGTGTGCGATAGTGTGCGCATCTCGCAGCGCGCCAAGCTGCTGGCCCGACTCCGGGACACCTGGCCGTCTCTCGGTGATACAGAAAACATGGACTGGCCGCTGCTGGTGGCGGGCGTCGCCTTGGCGGACGGCCCCGCGGAAGATAAAGAATATGTAGCGCGCCTCTTGGATGGGCTATGGCAGGGTCCATTGGATGATGTCACTTCTTTGCTGGCCCGGGAAAAGCTGCGTCGCTTCTGGCGATCGGGCCTCAGTGGCTGGGAGGACTGTTTCGATGAGCCTTTTCCATCGTAAGGATGATCGAAAGAAAAAGGGTTCTGCCAAGGAGCACTTGGCTTCTCGAATAGTCAGTCGCCCACTGCTCGCTGAGAGGAGGGGAGGAACATCCTCGATTGAGGGCTTGATGCCAAGTTCCCGACTGCCAAATACGAGCATGTAATGAGCGCCGACGGTGCTCAGACCCCGCGTGTTAGCTCCGACTCGATAATCAGTGAAAGTATCGAAGACGCACAAGCCTGCGGTTGTAGAGCATGGGCAAAGTTAAATAATACATGCTTATATTGGTAGTGAATAATTGACTGCCTTCCATCAGCGTACCGTTCGGGCTCGGAAAGATCTGTCTCGGCCAAGCATCTTTATCGCATGGGATCCTAGTGAAGATCTCTAGTTCGTGGAAGAGAGCGCCTGTCTGAAGGAGTGCAAAACTGGTCGCCTGGCAAGGCGAGTCAGTCGACTTGTTTTAAGGCGCGGGAGGCTCGATCTTGGCGAACTGCTCCTCTGCGGCTAGGACACTAGCTAGGCGGAAAAGTTGTTCCTCGCCCTTCTATATCGAAGAATAAAAAGCTCGATAGCTTCCGCGTAGGGAAATTCCATTTACATGGGATATCTCCGGCCATTCGACGCTCGGCGAACCACCAAAAACATCACTGCAGATGGGAATCATCATCTCGCTGTTGCTGCGAAAGTACTGTAGATAGCCTTGGTGGACGCCACCAATCACCGAAATTGCAAGAAAGTCGCGGAAGCAATAGTTACGGATCACAGTGGTCTGCAGTTGCAACGATTCACATATACACGAGCGGAACTGGCATCTGTAGCCTGCAGGTCGCGGTTTCTGCGGCAATACTGAGCCGCTAGAATGATGCGCTGCACGAGAGGGATGGTCTGAACAACTGCTTGTCGCAAATGCATCAAAATGTGTCACCTTTTTTTTTTGCTCGTACTATACATGATTGAAAAGATTCTCGAAATGTAGATGAAAAGGTTTCTTCATTCTACGGACACATCATGTGCCTTTAATTCTCCCTCCTAGCGTCGTTATCGTACACTTTGGACGCATCTTCTACCTTGCGGGCATCGTCATACTCAGGAGGAGGCACCGAATAAAACGCCATAGGATCCGTTATATTCTTCAAGTTATCGGCATCTGTATAGCATTGATTCTCTGCACGAAAGATTTGTATTAGATACAGAGGACATAGGAGTGCACCAGAAGAGTAACTTGTGCTGAGTGGAAAGAGCTTACCCCATTTAGGAAACTTGGCCAGTTCAGCCCATTCTTCTTTCTTAATGTGAGCCATTGCTTTATAGAAATCGCGCGTGGGCATGTAAATTTCCTGGCGCTCGCCCTTGTCATCTGTGTAAACCATCTTGTTTGGGTGGTGCAACACCTTGCATTCCTCGGCTGCATACATGTCAGAGAAGCCGATGGTTCTCCTACACGCGTCAGCGATGTAAAACTGCTCGTCACAGCTGTATGAGCCTCCCCGGAAAGTTGCGACGGAAAATGTGTAGAATTAATCGCCAGTCTGACAGTGGTTGCAAAAGAGCCGACCGCAGCTGGTATTGGCCAGTGTTAGTGCGAAGCGCGAACATGGCACGTGCGGAGCGTAGATGGTGAAGTCAACTTACACAGACTCTGTTGCAGTACAAGATCCTCCTTGTCCTTCAGAATCGTGCTGGAGGCGATGGGGCGCGATGATGCAGGCCGTGCCAGCGACGGATAGGTCGTTTTCGGAAGTACGTAGAAGGTCAAAGCTGCTGTGTAGGAGCTAAGCTTATGCATGGTGGCGATTTGGGGTCGGTGCCTTTAATATACGACGATTAGGCAGCAATGTTGATTTTGAAGTACCTCACTTTATTCGTCTCTACTTTGACAGCAAAACGGATTGGCTGATCCTGATTCTTAGCTAAAGGTATTGTAATATTGTGACATCTCCACGGATTTGTGCAGGCGAGGATGAGATACGCCGCGAGCGCTAGCGAATGTAAATTGACCTTCTCAATATACCCAAGGCAAGCATTAAGAAGCACTTCAATGAGGTCGTGCCCGTGCTCGACTTTGATTTCATGCTTCTTAGAGTGTAGCCATGACTCTGATGCGGATAACAAAAAATGATGGCTACTTCTTTTACAACGCTCTCCTCGTTTTGCGCCGTGGGAACGTGGCGCTCGGCCATTGCGAAGGAAACACTGATGAAGGAATACATAATAGCTCGATGGTCCCTGGTGAAGACGATCGTAAGATGCTTCATGAAAGACAAGAGTGTGGTAGTCAATACGCTGATATATCGATCCAGCAGCTCTAAATGATACATACGGCCACAGGCAGTAGAGAATACCGCGTCCCGTTTGCTCCGCTGAAGTCAAGCTACTGACCGGCAGATTAGTAGTTGGGTCGGTGACGACCAGCGAACACCGGCTGCTGTATGTTTTTCTTTTTGCTCTTCTTGACGTTTAACCATTGCTTTCATCGACGAGTTCGCCGCACTTCCTTGGTATTGTTGCGACTTCGCGTAGCCTGCAGGTCATGGTTCCTGCGGCCTGCAGCCACCGCAGATGAAAAGTGTGGGGTACAGGCCGCTTACAACTTCAGCCGAGGCCCGTTGGAGCTTGGGGAAACTAGAACTTATAACCGCCGTTATATTATAAAGACTCTTGCGTGGACTGTCGAGCTTGTTTTCTTTTTAATCAAAAACTCCTGCTATCTTGAGCCGACGACATGGCAGCCAACACGGTGTTATACGAGCCGAGCAAGGACGGCATTACGACCATCACCATTAACCGGCCGGCAGTCAGGAACGCCGTCAACCATGCTACATCACTAAAGCTCGCAGAAGCCTTTCAAAAGTTCGAAGACGATGCTTCCCAGAAGGTATGCATATTCACCGGCGCGGGCACCAACTTTTGCGCCGGCTATGACCTGCACGAAGTAGCCGGCAACAGCACCGGCGAGGTCGCCGTCGGCCCGGTGGACACGGTCAACGGAGCTCTCGGCCCCATGGGCCCGTCGCGCATGCAACTGAGCAAGCCAATAATCGCCGCCATCTCGGGGCACGCAGTGGCCGGCGGCCTCGAGCTCTCGCTCCTCGCGGACATGCGCGTCGTCGACACCACCGCCGTCTTTGGCGTCTTCTGCCGTCGCTTCGGCGTCCCGCTCATCGACGGCGGCACGGTGCGGCTGCCCAAGGTCGTCGGCCAGGGCCGGGCGCTGGACATGATTCTCACCGGCCGACCTGTCGATGCGCAGGAGGCGCTCGCGTTTGGCCTGGCCAACCGCGTGGTGCCCAAGGGACAGGCGGTCGAGGCGGCGCGCGCGCTGGCCCGCGACCTGCTCGAGTTTCCGCAGAGGTGCATGCGGGCGGATCTGGTGTCGGCGCATCACAGCGCATACGACGCACCGAGTCTTGAGGATGCGCTGCGGTTTGAATTCGAGAGGGGCGCGTTGGTGGTGGCCGAGGAGAGCGTGCAAGGGGCCAAGAAGTTTGACAAAGGTGCCGGCCGAGGTGGAAGGTTTGAAAAGGGAAAACTATGAATGGTAGAAATGTACAGAGAAGGCCAAGAATATGACAAATGTTTGAGCTCTACGATATTTCCAACCTGCGCGTGGCACGGACCTCTGGCAAGTTGAGACAGACTCTGTCTCCTAAGCAGTTGTTGTAGGCTCTTGACCAAAACTCCGACTGTATTTTCTCTCTTTAAACTACCACAAGTTTGTTATCTGTCATGTCCATCCAGCCCTCAGCCCTCATCCGCGGCCGTATCCAGGTTCGACTCGGACTGCACCGTAATGTTTCAGGAATTGACCCCAAATCACCTTTCCTTTGCCGCTGCGAAACGCTTTCTGCCCGACAGCTATGGGCCACAAAACACGGCCAGCGCCATCGCCCCATCCAATGGGTCGCTCGCCATTAAATGCGTCCTCAAACTCGGGTGCCGCGCTCATGTAGCCCGGATCAACCGTATTCATGGCGACTCTGTATTCCTTCCATGCTTCTGCGGCTTCCGTCTCTGTAATCATGTTCAAAGCGGCTTTTGACATGTTTGTGTGCACATGCTTTCCCTTCTTGGCCGAATGTCCTTTTGTTGATTCAAATATGCCTTCGCGGGACGAGACATTCACAATGTATCCGTAGCGTTCGCCTGGGTTCCGTTTTCGCTCCGTGAATGGCGGAGGGTCCTGTTTCTGCCGCATGACTGGCAGAAGCTCACGGATGAGAATCAAGGGTACAAATGTGTTGACACTATGGGCGCTAATCAGGTCCTCATAAGGTATTTCCTGCAGGCTCTGGACCCATGATGACTTGGAGTAGGGGACGACGCTAGTTGCGCTTTTGACAGGAGCAATGTCCTGCGATCCGAGCAGGCCAGTGAACGACGCGGTTTCATTGTTTGAATCGTGCGAACCTCGTAATTTTGGCGCATAGGACGTTTTTTGCAGCCAGAGGGCTTGCAAACTTCCCATCGAGTCTCCAAGAAGGTGACGCTCTCTTGTGATGGCAGTTGCCTCTGCCTCTTTGCTGTCTGTAAGAGTCTGCGCCGCGTTGTTAACCAGAATGTTCAATATGCTAGAGTTTTGAGCAAGAATTGTCTTCACTTCTCGTGCCAATGCCATAGCATCCGCCGCAGACCGAAAGTCGGCGCCGATAATTTTCAGGCGGTTGCGCCACCTCCCGCTATCCGCTTCGCGCTGGTATCGCATGACAGCATCGGCAGGATATCGCGATGAGACTATGACAAAAGCGCCGCATCGTAGAAGTCGAAGAGCTGTGTGGAAACCGAGATTGACGCGTCCACCAGTGACAAGAGCCGTGCGGCCGCGGAGGTCAAGGTTCCGTGGAAGCGACATGCGAGAAGCGGAGAGGTTAAAGTCCCCGCATGCCTTGCACAGAGCCGGCAAAAAAGCGTGACTCTCCTGGCGGTGAAGACGGCATATATAGCAAACGGCGGTATCTGCGCGGCCGGGCTTCGGTGCATGGCGGAAGGAAGGAATTTCGGTATCCGTGTTGGGTTCTCTGTCTTGGTCGATTTTTGATTGTACCTCGGATAAAACTCGATGAATACTTCCATCTTGGTCATCTTTTGTCAAAAGTAGATTTTCGAGTATTTTCTCGCATATTCGCAACTCCTCGTGGGATGTCATCTTGTTCTGGGGTGCGGAAGCTCGCTGGCCCTCGCGGAAAGGTGGTTCAGCTGAAGCGCCGACTTGAAACGACTCGTCCCCCGAGAATGAGCAGTCTCGAGAAATCGGGTTGGACTGAAGCACACTGACGACTTTTTGCAGTACACTTTCAAAAACAAGTGTACGAGTTTCGGGTCCAAGCTCTCGCGAGGGGAACATTTGCGCAAGTAGCTCTTTCTTTCGAACTGCGCTCAAAGCGGGGATATACAGCGCAAGCAGACTTGGCTGTTTAGACTGCTGTTTGCGATTGATCTGGTCGCAGATCCTGGAGTCGGTTTGAAGCTGCGTCACAATTTCGGATACCGGAGCTCGATGCACGAATTCTTCGTAATCGACAGCGTCCATAGTCGCCCACGATGCAGACTTGGAATACCTGAGCCCTGAAGACCCGAGGGCATCGGTGTAGGACGCCTGGTATTCGTCCGGAAACTGGAAGCGGAGCCAGTTGACACACTTGATGAAGGCATTTAGCCATTCAAGCTCTTTCGGGTGGGCAGGCAAGGCGACATTCTGATCTGGTCGGAAGACGAAACAAGTCTGGCCATTCATTATCGCGACCCGGCTCATAGAACTGCTCGAATAAGAGTAGACATCATTGAAGCCCAAATTTGCAATGTTGAAAAATTGCAGCATTTCGGGAGAAATTGTTGGGTCATTCTTGGCCGGATCGTATGTGTCTTTGAATTTGGAGAAGAGATCGAAACACCAGTTGTATGGCACCAAGCAACAGTGCGCATGGCGAAAGCGAAACCAAGACCGACCAACAAATAGATCCTGACAGAAATACTGCGTCTTCTGTAGCCTTGTGCGAATCGGCAAATGAGCAGCTTTGCGAGCATCCAGGCGCAAGTTGCGGGCAATATGTGGCTGACGACGATTCGGCTCCATGAGCTGCGGGGCCAGAGGCATCTTCAGCAGTTCTGGGAATTCGTCAAACAGCTCTGCCAATAGGATGAGCTCGTCGCTCTTTGCTTTTCGGAGTAGTTTCAACGCATTAAGAAGCCACGGTAGGACGAGCATGACGTCCTGAAAAGTCCATTCATGAGTATGGAGAGCGTCTGCGGCCTGGTCGAGGAAGTCCAGACTCGGTGGCGCAGACATGTTTTCAGAGGCCGAGAATATATCTGTTTGCATTTTTCCGAAGCTTTCGGGTAATCTTTTCTTTTTGATCAAGGAGGATAGCAAGGTGGCTGGCAAATACATGCACGCAGCGCGACGGTCGGCTCGCTTCAGGCCATGACCCCACGGTGCACCATGAAAGACGTGGAAGTACGGATACACGGGCTGGACCGGGCGAGCATCTCCCAGAAAAGCCATAAAGCTAATGGTAAAGTGCTCCTCCAAGACTTCCAAGACATAGCTTGCAGGGTCTTCTGGCTTGGAAATCGCAGCCCAAGACTGGAGTTTGACGCTAGATTCAGACCATTGCTTAGCTGCGGTCGTCTGGGTGAGATCGCGGCCGCACCAGGTCATAGACAGCCGGTTTGCGGCAATCCAAAGCGCCTCAAGTCTTTTGTCGTGGTGCTGAAACAGCCATGCCCAGGTGGGTGAGATTCGCATCGCATCGTGAAGAGCGGCGCCGGCAGTGCTCGCGCATTGCAGCTGTAGAATGTGATGTAGCGGCAACTCTACCAGAACAGGCTCTATTAATTCGAGAGGCAGCGCCGAGAGCTGAGCCGCGATTCGGGCTATCCTTTTGGTAGAGATGGGATACTCGTCTCTTCCAGATATTGGCGTCATCGCTTTGAGGCTTTGTTTTTTTATCCGACCATGATTTCTTGCAAACGGGCGAAGGCGGCGATGCCGCTTTTAAAGCCAAGCATGTTTAGGCAGCGGTGACTCAGGCGGGTACGCGCCCGTTTGGTTGCGCAAACGCCGCCCTTTCAGTCTCGTATTAGGGCGCGTCAACGACGCCCTTCCGAAATGAGGATTGTTGAGAGATTGATTTAGAATCACCCAGAATGTGGATTTGTGCACGGAAGCCTGCAGCGAAGCGGAACTTTTGACATACGATCGCCTTTTCTTGGTGACGCTGCCGCTTGTATAAGTGAAACAAGGCGTTTTCAAAAAGACCATCCACACGGAGTCTCTGGGGAATTACGCCTTGATTTTTTATATATACAGATGTATATATAAAGAAGAAATAACCGATTAGCGTAGAAAACGCAGAGTTTATCTGGCAAAATACCTTTTGTCGGCAGGTTAGAACCATTAGCACCAACACGCGCGGGGCCATCGAGTGACCCAAAAGCGTTGACAATAGTCTCCTGCTTCTACATATTAGGTTGAACATTTCTCTCTTTGTAGCACATGTTTTAGACTCATGCTGTCTATTAATCTATACTCGCTCTTTCTGCATTTGCGCCTCGCATTCTCTGAACTGCCCAGTGGACTATACCTGGATTTTCTCTCTTTAACCGACTCTAGGGTAGGCTTGGTAAACTACGAGGCGACGGGCGCGCCATGGGCCGGACTCTACGAGGCATGTTGACAGCGCTCTAGGATATGGAGCAAGAATTCGAGATTTTAAAAGTCATTCAATAATCGGTCTCGTAATTTTGTATATTTCTGAGCTTTTGCTGTGACACGCTAAAGTCTTGTTTTCGGCTGACCACTCGTTGCTGTCACGTGCGATGATGGCTCGGGATTGACGTCGCGACCCGCAGCACTAGGAGCTCTGCTGCTGAGCTTCGCCTCGACATTCGCTTAAACCTCACCTCCACTGCGCCAACTGCTGCAATCCAACTGCTCGCACCTCGCCAATTACTGCAATCGCATCGGAAAACAATCGGACGCGATTTTACCTCCTTTCAATCTCAGCCTGTAGGCTGATGGAGCTATCCTTCTAAACCTCGAAGGGAAACCCCGACTCTAAATCCATCATCATTGACATCCGACGCCGTACATCACAATGGCTTCTATATATTCAGGTCTTCGGGTATGATTGAGAATTTTGTACATAAGCTGGCCAATTGAGCGTTCCCTAACGTGTCCGATAGACCGCATCGATAAGCACCATCCGCCTGTCCCGCCCTTGCTCAACAATTTCCGCGCAAAGATCAATACTATGCAGTGGCAAGCACTCGCGCCACCAATGTGGCCTTCGAGACACCCGAAAATTTTCCATTTCGTCAAATCTCCAAGATGCGAACCCTCGGAGCGCTTCGACAGAAAGAAAGGACAATGCCAGTGTTGCCAGCACAGAGACAGATGCGCCTCTACTGAAGAAGCGTGAAAAAGAATCGGCCAAGGGCAAATATAATTTATACGGAGATGACTGGGAAGAATCCGTAGACTTCGCGATCAAGTCTTTCGAGGACTTACCACATCGCCTGTTTGGTGTAAATCAGCACATGATCATCAACTACGAGCTGAAAGAGGCCCTGCGTGTGATGCTGCGGCAGTTCAATGCGCCCATCGTCTATTGCTTCGCATATGGCTCTGGCGTGTTTCCGCAGGGAGACCTTGGCCGCAGCATCAGCGAGGCCGACTTCCGTGCTGTGCATCCCAAGCCTCCGGATGCACTGGTCAAGGCGCAGAAAGGATCGCCCAAGATGATCGACTTTATCTTTGGCGTCTCGCATACACAGCACTGGCATTCATTGAACATCAAGCAGCATCGAAAACACTACTCTGGAATTGCCTCGCTAGGCTCGGGCGCCATCTCTCATGTACAAAACTGGGGCGCTGGCGTCTATTTCAATCCTTTCATCGAGATGAACGGCATGCTGATCAAATACGGTGTCACGAGTATCGACAACTTGGTTCACGACCTCTCTACTTGGGACAACCTTTACCTTGCAGGACGTCTACAAAAGCCTGTCAAGATTCTTCGCGATCACCCGCAAGTCCGTCTTGCCAACCAGCACAACTTAATCGCTGCGCTGCGCACGGCTATGCTTCTTCTGCCCCCAGACTTCACCGAGGGTGAACTCTACAGCACCATTGCAGGTCTGAGTTATCTTGGCGATCCCCGTATGGCCCTTCCGACCGAGAACAAGAGCAAAGTCGACAACATTGTCAACAACAATGTTGTACACTTTCGTCGTCTATATGCGCCACTGGTAAAGACGCTACCCAATGTCGAATTTACAGGACCTTGCCGATTGGATGATGAGGAATGGGTGCTTGATCCCAATGGCGACAATAAACTACAGCAAGATATGGACCCAATCAAACGCGGCAACATGGTGCGACGTCTGCCTTCGAGCTTCCGCCAGCGGCTTTACTTTCAGTATCAGAAAAAATTTGCTATTCCTCGTGAGAAATTCTCCATTATGATGAAAGCGACTCGGGATGACGATCCGTCATCCAACAAGCGACGCCAAGGCGGCGAGTTTGACCGAAGAATAGCCGCTGATAAGCCAGAAGAGCTCCAGGCTCTCGTGCGCCAAGTTATCAAACAGACAGTCAATTGGCCTAGTACCAGTCAGAGTATCAAGGGCCTGCTGATGGGTGGCTTTGGCAGGACATATCGCTATCTGAAGGAAAAGTATGACAAGTGGAACCAAGGAAAGAAGAGCGAGACCAAAAAGAAAACGGAAGCGAAAAACGCGGAGACATAAAATTGGTCGAGACGCGGCCGGGGAGAAAAGAAAAGAGAATATGTGAGGAAGGGGACGCCTCGACGGCATAACGAGGCCAGCCATCGGGAGGTTTATCGGATGGAACAATTTGGGCAACTGTACAAAATCGGGGCAAAATTATAGATCAAATTACAGGCAATTGATAACGTCAGATATACGGCGTCAGATAAACGGATCGCGTATTAGTACCAGTAGTTGATCTCGCGGTGCTGCGCCGTCTCTTACACCAACTCAAGCGTCATTCCCCTGAAAGATTAGCAGTCGTTCAATGAATTCCATTGTACGGAGTAAAGTCTCTCAATCAAATTGCGCCATTTAAATGATCCTGGGGGATCCGCCATTCCATGGAAAGCGAGATGACATTTTTATACTTTGCAGGGGGCACCCTGTCAATACTGGACTTTGGGTTACTTGGGCAACTAGGCTGATATAGTTCTCGTCGTTGAACGATTGCTTGGCGCAAAGATCCTCAGCTGGGATTTTACGAAAATGCCAATTTCTAGCTGAAGAGTGCCATCAACAATAGTCTTGCAGACACTGGCAGCAGAAATGCTTAGCTTAATGTGCAGCATTCCAAGTCGGCGTGTGGCCGGGCAGCCGTATTGTGATGGGCCAAAATTGCCGGGCCGTGGATTGCGAAATTAGCAGTGACTGCGATGACAATGATGGAAATGCCGCGAATATATTGCCCGCATGAAAGAAACAAAAGCGGTATGCAGCCTCGCGATTGGACGACGACGGGTGCCGCTGCCCCAACCGCCGACCTCTGAAGCAACTCGGAGACGGCCGTGGAAGTCTGTGTACAAGACACACAGGGGATACCAGCATGCCGTCAACATTTGCAAAGGTCAGGGAGGGTGCAGCCATATGTGTATAGAGGCGGGAAGAGATCTTTCATGGGGATTAATCGCCTCGCACGTGTTTCGAGTTGTCTGCTGAGCATACGCCGAAAGAGCAGGTGAATGGCAGATTCGCATATACACTGCAGATAACGTGAGAAATGGCTTGAGGAGCGCTTGCTCCCCTCGCTCCTGTATATCGATTACCACAAAGCTTGGTATGGCATGTGGTAATTTGGTGGGCGCAGCTCTCCGGCGTCGACGGGATTTGCTGTAGATTTGTCGGGGAACAATTGGTCACATAGTGCAATCTACTCGAAAAAGTCAGTGTGAGAATAAGGAATAGAAGCGAAAGTACATGTGAGATCACTTCAAGGAAATGTAATGAATGCAACTTACCTGAGAAAACTTCATCCATCATCCCAGATGAAGAACATGGCGGAGCCACTTGCAAGTACTGCACATGGTCGTCTGCTAGTCCCTGCTTGCCGAACATGTCGTGCTTCTGTTTGAACTCTTTCTTTAGGAACGAATATCTGGGCCATGGTAACCCACGCAGGTTCCTGCCCACACAGTTCGGCGCCCGTCTGTTGGTCCCAGGCCAGTGAAACTTGCGGAAGAAATTGCGCATGGCGTCAACAGCATCGCCACCAATCTATTTAAAAGAGCACGCGGAAACCCTGGCTGCGCAGCTTGGCATTTCTCTGAATCTTCGGCAACCCGCGCCGCAGAAATCATCTAGACCAGGCTTGCCCTCTTCTCGACGTCGAGGATGCAGTTGGTCAGCACGTCAACGCGGAAAGCAGCGCGAGGCAGCTGGCCAATGCACAGTCCGTTGAGACTCGTTGTCCGAGCTCCGTGGATTCGGTAAAGTGGATTCTTTTCGGGGGTCTGCGTTGACAAGACAATGGCCGTTTGTCTGGCTGTGAGTCGCGACCATGGATAGGGCCGCGCCCGTTCCAGGCACATTGCCAGCAGCGTATTCGTAGGAACCCTGCGCGCCTCGAAACATCAACAGCGTCGAGAGTGCGGTGCATTATTTCCCAGATCACAACGATACGGTGGGATGAGAGATTGTGTACAGGCCTGCTACTGAGATAACGTGGTGGAAGATGTAATGCCGCTAACCTGAGATTTGACACCCGGGGTAGGTTCCACAGACGCTGTCTTGCATGTGTGTTGTTTTTTTCAAATCATCTGCACGACATTGCCAGCAAATGGCCAAGCCTCTTTCTACAGGCATCAAAGGCGCCCGCATGTGATTTGGAATCCGTGACCGTAAGCGCCCTCGATCGCGGAGTGGGAAATTGGGCATGGGTTCAGAGACGGCAGGGCTGCGAGCATCGTGGCGTTCGCTGTGTGTGATTCTGGGCTTAATGGTTCTGACCCGAGATTTCGGATTGAGTCGACCGGGCTTTGGCAAAGGGCTGACCTGAGAGCAAAACGGCACAACGGCTGTTGAAACGGCTGTTGAAATTCTTGAATTACTAGTAAATTAGATTCAGACATGTCTTTGCCGTAACCGAGAAGCACGGGTACAGTTTCCCCAATCACCCATTGAACGTCGTGGTAGCAGCCACTAGTACTGATACAAGCAAGACATAACTAGCTAAAGAAGAACAATTTAAACACCGGCCTGGTGATCACTTGTGTAGTTTTTGGCTGAAAATACACTCCAAAGTAGAGTAATCAATCAAGTCTTTCTTGTGCTCCCCATCTGACGAAGAGGATCCTGTTCCGAGGACAAAAAATCTTGCCGATAGTTTGCGCTACGCAAGCCACTTCCTCATCACTCGACAACGCGATAGGCCAGTCATGACGGTCTTAATGTCCCCGGACCCAGGGCTTTGGATGAGCGTGAAACATCCACTTGCCAGTCCACGCAAGAGAGAGAGAGAGAGAGCTCCAGCCAGCCATGGCAACTGTGGCGCCTGCTAGGCCCATTGTCGTGGGTCGATCTCGTCCACCGGACGCTCGGTTGCCCTTTTCTCCCAAATACCCCTGCTGGCCAAGGAGGGCCCTTGGGCGCTTTCCGGGGCGGGACCTCCTTTATTCTGCAACCGCTTGGTTCGCAGGCCGATGACTAGTTACTGGCGGCCGGGTCACATCTCGGCTGCCGTCTTCTCGTGCGGCAATTGTGATTCCGAAAATTGGCGCAAGCAGAAGCAAGCAGGCAAAGCAGCAGCTCAATCGGGCTGATGCAGAGCTCACTCATCTGGTCTCTGTGCTCGCATAAAGTTTCTACGGAGTGCACTTGGGCTATTGGAAGCTTACGTAGTGTCCAGCTGCTTGCTGGATTGTCAGCCACCATCAATGCAGACAAAGTTAATTGCCAGATATTATTGCAAAAAAAAAATTGCCACTGCAAATTGCTGGCCTTGCAGCAGAAAGCTGGAACCTGAATTTTCAGCATGTCTGAATAGCGGACGGTCTCGCCTTGGAAGAATGCCGTATTTCGGCACTTGAGGAATCTGAGTCGCGGGCACGTCTGTGCCAGCCTGTGAGCAATTTTGCCCCCAAAGCCAACTCGGCAGGAAGAAGATTAAAAAAACTTCTCATTTGAGAGGGCAAGCCACAGACTGGCACCGAGCCACTGAGCTTGCAGGGAAGATGCCCGTAGCTGTGCGGGTTCAGGTGGGTGGGTGATCGGCAGGCCTTGCCATCCATCGCATCTTGGATTAATTGTCATCGGAGGGGACAAGAGGAGTTTGTGGTGAACGGACAATGAATATGTGAGGCTGTAACCCTCGTGGTGTGGTGAAACGGCCAGAGAAACAGGACGACCAGGTTGGTCGCGGAGCGGTAGGTGCTCTGCAGCAATAGACAAGCATGCTGCATGCCGCCGTTTCGTCCGTGTATTGATTGTGCCATGACTATTTGGTGGAAACATAATACCCAGCACGGCGGTGCTACCAACGATGGTCACTCGCAGTGCACAAGCCTGTGGCCGGCGCCGGTGGATCAGCTGGGCAAAGTTCGTCATCAACTGTGATGATGCCACAGACCAAAGACCCAGGGGGGGTGATGAAAGCTACTCGGTGTTCACGTAGGCTCGAATCCTCCCACCCTCGGCGCAGCACAGCGAGGGTGCAGAAGGGCTCCGGTGTGACCAGACATTATTGGCTGCCAAAGAGCAGACACGAGAGCCACCAGAGCGGGACCCCTTCTCCATGGAGGGGCGGGCCAAGAAGGAAGCCGTGAAGATTGTTGTCTGCACGGCGGTTCCCGTACTCGCCCAGTTCTACGGAAAGCTGCAGGTGGATGACAGTGCGCCCTCGTTCCGTCCGTCGGGAAGAAGCCCCCGACAAGCAGGTACGGGCAGCGCAGCCCGTGTTTGTGTGACGGGTATTTAAGATTGCAGCGCGAGCTCATGCAGTACATGCTTTTTCTGTCTCTGATTTCATGCATCTCCGAGTCGAAAAACGCGGAACTCGAGCAACGAACGACAGAACAGGCAAGCCCACAATGCCACCACCCACTGCACGACAAGTTGCCCAGAGAAACGTGTGGTTGCTCGTAGACCGCTTTCCAACAGCGTCTTACTATCCGTTCTTTCTTCCTGTCCAAGCGGGCTGCAGAGCTGGGACATGCATGATGAACTCTCTGGGCCCCGATAGACGCGGTCCGTGAGCCCTTCTAGCGTTCGCGCTAATGACCTTGGGGCCCAGGTTGGGCAAGCAATCCAAGCTACAGGCTTGTCAAAACGTGTCAGATGGCGCTATTCGCAGCGGCCGGACCTGGCGTCCATGATGATGCGGCGGCGGCGTCATGCAGGCGAGGGAAACCCCTGCGGCGCAGGCAAGCAGCAGCAGCTGCTGCTGCCCGGACCAAGCAGCAGCTGGCGGCGACGACGACGATGGAGGCAAGACGCCGCGACGGGACTCCAATTGGACTGCGCCCCTCCGAGGCTCCAAGGCTTTTCTGTAGTGTGGCGGCGTGGCGGCGACGGCGCTCTCGTCTGCGTCGAGCCACCCCGACGCCAAACCGGGCTTTTTACCTCTTCCAAACCAAGACATTGTTAAAGAGAGTGCAGAAGAAGCCCAGCCTGTGCGTCCGTGTGCAACATGGAGAGACCCGCTACGCAGAATTTGGTCCCCCTTGGCTTTTTGTCTGCAACTATTTCGTCTCTGGCTCTCCACTGCGAGTCCATTGTGCGAGTATGGCTGGCAGTTCTGCCAACTCCATTGATGGGCTTTCCGCCATCAAGCAGACACACACACACCCTTGTGCTCTTTGTTCTCTGCCCAGGCTTGGCCGGCTACTGCGGAAAAGGCCCAGGTACCAGGGGCCAGCAGGGCCTCATTCGGCTAGCTGCATCTGCCACTTGGATCCCCCCCCAACGGCCAACTGCCCTCGTTAACCAACTAGCCAAACTAACCTAGCTAGTCATGTAGTTCAGTGTCTAGAGGCAACGGCAGCTGTCATGCGGCGCTGGTGTCATGGCTGCCGGCAGCTTTAATTGGCGGCGTAGGCCGGAGCCACCCTTGATTGGGACCATGCAGGGGCCGTCTTTGCTACACTTGCTGTGTGAGTCTTGTCACCAACCTTGTGATGCGCACACTCGCCGGGAAGCCCATCTAGCAGGGGGGGGGGGGGGGGAATACGCACCATCACCTGCGAAAGTCTAAATATCCGTGCCAAGTCCCACCCAAGCGCAAAGTTGGTGGTGGGACGAAACGACAGGACAGGGCAGCCTGTAGATCGAGGAGGGTATTCCTGCCATCTATCCGCAGTCCGTCCCATCCCCCCGGTGCTCTCTGTTACACATTGCGCAGTTCCCATTTATATTAAAGAGCTGCCCGTATCTGCGCTCTGCTCGCCTGGTTCCCCCGTTCGATTCGGCCAGACCATTTTTTGACCTGCTTCTCCCGAAAAAGCAATACAAGCTTGCAGATCCCACACACATGCGAGCTTGGTCTCTCTAGGAGCATTGTGGTGCTTGTCGGCACTCCCATTGCGTCAACATCATGGGCCTCCTCGCCTTCTTACAAAGGCGGCAAAGCGACAAGTCGTCTCTTTCCAGCTCGCCGTCTACAATAACCCTGCAGCGCAGTACGAATGCCTCGCTCGATTTCTTCTTTTACAGCCGACATGTATCTAACAGCTCTCCGTTCTAGGCAGTACTTATAATTTGCCCACGGCCTCAAAATTTCGCAGCCGTAGCGACGCAGAGCTGGTGAGCCGCAAGAACGCATACCGCCAGCAACCAGCCTACGAAACGCAAGCCGAGGCTTCTGACCCAACACCACCTCCGACGGCGACTTCGAATGGGGAGCCCTCGCGACCGTGGCAAAGCGAGACGATTTCCTCTTCTTCGAATTACACCAAGCGACTGTCCTCGGCGAGCTCATCATACTCGGACCTGTTGCTGTCGCGGACGAGCACAACGCCTGGCACACACTCCATTTCCGTCGCGGGCCGACATGTCGATCTCTTGGATGCACACGGGCAGATTGGGCCCTCAGACTTTAGAGCCAGGCTGCAGGCGTCCGGCTCGCGCGACTACGGCGAGGACGTGGCCGAGCGAAACATTGGTCAAAACGGCCTGCTTCTGGGAAGCCCGGCCGTGCAAAACTTTTACGCCACACGGTCAGCGCAGGTCGTGCCGCGGCGGCAGAACACGAGCGCGTCCAAGTACCGCAGGTACGCCAGCGAGGAAATCATTCTCGAGGACCCGGAAGCCGAAGACGCGCACCGGCCCGGCTCCCGCGCTTCGAGCATCCACACGGCCCGGTCACTGCCCATGACGCGGGTTCGCGTGACGTCCATCTTTGAGAGCCCAGTGTACACCGAGGCGCGGCGCGCCAGCGTCGCGTCCATCGGGCTTCCAAAGCTCGAAGAGGCCGGCAGCGGTCGGAAGGAGGTGGACGCGGAGGAGAGCGACGATGCGTTTCCGCCATCGATTCCTCGCTTCCGCCGAAGCGAGGCAGAATCGAGCGGCGAGCGCCCGTCATCGGCTCTCGGCTCCGTTCGCCGCGCGCGGCAATCCGTGGATGCCATGAGCGCATATCACTTGGGCGAACCCATCAAGGAGGCGTATGCGGAGAGGACATCTGGCCAAGATTGCATCAATAAGCGACCCGCTTCACGTGAGAGATGCCTCTTGCACATTTAGACGAGAGTTGGTCCATACTAACATGACATTCAGGCAACCAGAAGAGCAGCCCGACAAGCCATCAGCAGAACCTGTCCATCGAGAACATGCTGCGCTGGCGACAGTCATTCGGCGATCTGGACGAGGACGAGCGCTCTGTCGCGACGGAGCGTGCCACGGACAGTCGCGCCTCGCAGAGACATTGCTGGTCGGTCGCGTCGACGGAGCCCACGGAGCGCTCCGACGTGTCGAGCGTCAACCTCCGCCCCGTCAGCCGCGCCACGGCGACCACGTCGGTCGATATTCGCTCCCTGATGGACCTCGACGAGAGCTGCGGCAAGGCGCGGACGAGCTACGACATTGACCGCGCGCAGCAGGACGACGACGTGGAGAGCTGCTCCATGACCACCGACGGATCCGACGTCGACGCCTTTGTGGAGAAGCGCAGGCGGCGCGGCACACCCGACGACGAGGCGCTGCTCTTCAACGAGTCGGGCTTCTTCAGCAGCGGCAGCGGCGGCGCGCTGCCCGGCCTCTTTGGCGCCGCCACCGCCGCCGAGACGACCAGGCTGACCTTGTCGTCGGACGGCAAGCGCGACAGCAACCTGACGATCAAAGGCCACCGCGTGGACTCGACCGGGCGGCCGCCGACCCGAGAAGACTCACGGCCTGCATCTCGTCTGGGCTCGCCCGCCTGCCCGGAGCTGAACCACGCGGCCGCTCTCGAGGAAGAGGACCGTTGCTCCTCGGTCGCCACGCCCGAGTCCGCGTCCGGCGGCGCGTTTGTCCCGCAAATGTACCTGACGCAGCGCCAGCGCCTCCTCGCGCTCGGCTTCGACTACGACACTGACGAGGACGAGGACGACGATGACGCGCTCGATCACGGCCATGAACCCGCCGACAAGGCAGCGCAGCAGCAGCGGCGGCTCCTGAGCTCGTCGCCGCTGCCCCGCCTCAGCATCATTGTCGAGGCGCCACCGGCCAGCGAGGAGGGCGACGCTGCGGCCGCCGCGGCCCGTCGCCGCAAGGAGGCCAAGAGGCTGACCCGAAGCGGAGGCCCTCGCGCTCGTGTGCGTCGCGTCGTGGCGTCGTCGTTGGAAGAAGAAGGCGACGGCAACCTGGCCGATGTGGAGTAGCGTCCAATATCTGAGTTGCCAACTTCAAGACAACCACGGACTCGAAGAAGAGTCTGCTGATGATGACGAAAAAAACACACGGCGACCTTGGCGCCGCACAATATTTATTATTTGCTTTGTTTTATTTTTCCTCTTTCCATTTTATTTGCTTTGCTGGGAAAGCGTTTGAGGTAAAGAAGGAAGGGCACTCATTTGAAGCAGAAGCTCGTCCCCGCCAGATATTGGCTTGGCACGATGTACACAGTTTATGACAGTGGAGGACATTTCGGCAATGGGTTTTACTTTTTTTTTTTTTTCGACTGTTACGCTCTTTAATCTAATCAGGAGGAGAAGGAGGAGGTTCTTTTTGTTTCTTTTCTACATGGGATCATGCGCGGCGCGCTCTTTGGACCGGCGCCAACGGGTTTAGGAGGGGAGGACATCTCACACACACACACACACATGCTGCGAAGCAACAACTCAATACCAATTTCTTTTCATCTTGTTTAAACTACTAGCAATCTATGCAGTTTTACCAATCACTCAAGCCTGTGACCTGATTCAATAAATCAAATTCTGTTACTCCGGGCTCCTGTACCATTTGTGTTGTACTCTTACCTCCCTTTTCCGAGACGAGACAAAATTTCAGTCTCGACCGGCAATGTCGCAGTCGCACTTCATCTCCGCCCGATACTGGTCCCGACTCATGCCCCGGAGGTCCCGCAGCGCCCACGCCGCCGCCTTGCTCTTGGCCTCGATGCCGCTGCTCGCCTTTGCGTGCCAGCGCACCTCGCCATGGACCATGAGCGCGCAGATGCAGTCCTTGGCCGTGAGCGCCGGCAGGCCCATGCGCGACTCGCACGGCACCTCGTCGACGCAGAAGCGCCACCGGCCGCACCCCAGCTGGCCCTGCAGCCGGTGCGCCGCCTGCGTGACGATGTGGCCGGGGCCCAGGGCGTCGTAGCCGTCCAGGTCCGCCTCGAGGTGCGGCTGGACGAAGCGTTGGAAGAAGCCGCGGACGACGTCAAAGTTGTACTGCGCGTCCACAAACATGGCCCCGATGAGCGCTTCGACAACGTCGGCAAGCAGCTTGGGCGGCCGCGTCGCCAGCGTCCAGTGGGCCTTGCTCCCCGGCGGCCGCCCTCGCTCTGCGGCGTCGTTCTCGGCCTTTTCCCTCAGGTAGCCGAGCTTCTCCTCAAAGGCCTTGATCTGCCCGGGAACGTGCGCGTCGGCCGCCAGGACCTCGCGGTGCAGGCCCAGGTCGACGCAGAGGCAGCCGAGGAACTGGTTGCTGATGACGCTCATCTTGCGCTCGGTGAGCTGCTGCGGGCCGGCGCCCGGGTGCGCGCGGAACAGGTAGTCGACGACGACCATGTCGAGCAGGCCGTCGCCGAGAAACTCGAGCGTCTGGTAGTTGCCAATCTCCTCGCCCTTGTACGAGGGGTGCGTAAAGGCGCAGCGCAGCAGCAGCGGCGATCGGAACCGGTAGCTCAGCACCCCGGCCATCCTGTCGACCGTGGCCCTGACGCCGGCGCTGCCGGGGCTGGCGTGCCAGCTGGGCGCGGAGAAGCCCGCGTAGTAGTCGGAAAAGAGGCGCATGTCGTGGTTGGGGTTGTTGACAACCTTGGTCACCGCTTGGACCGCCTCATCCATGCCGCCGTCTGAAACGGCACCCATGTAGGCCGCGCCGATGATGGCCTCGCAGACGTCGGCAATCGTCTTGTCTCCCACATCCTGAATGACTGTCGACTTTGCCGCTTTGCCTCGTTTCAGCGGCAGGTTGGGATACCATGTACGCCGATCGAATGAGCCGGAACGAATGTAGCTTTGCAGCCCCAGTTCAATTGCCGTGTTGTACAGATTCTTGTTGCAGACTAGCAGCATTCTCTCTACGTGGTGCTCAAACTCATTGGCTCCAGGATTGCGTGTATACAGTGCAATCGTGGTGGCCATTTTTAGAAAGGTGTCGCCTAGAAACTCTAGTCGCTCGTAATTGCGCGATCCACCCTGCTGTTCGTGCTCATCGTTTATCTCTTCGTCATCAGGATCCGTCGCGTTCTTTGTAAAGGCCTCCAACATCAGCGGGAGTGGAATGTTTAATCCCAGCGTATCGCTAATCTCTGCTACTATCAATGCAGTATCTAGGCGGTAGAGAATAGAAGGAAGCAGCAAGGCTGCACGAGCAACATCGGCTGGAATCGGGGAGATCTTCAGACATTGGAGAGTAATGACGCATGGTTGATCCTGTTTGGCGCTCTCTACATCGTCGTGCTCCAAGTAATTGCGGCGCAAAGATAGTAGTGTGGCCTTGTAGACGGGCTGTTCGGTGTCAAAGACGATTTTCTTTCGATGTGGCAGTCTGGTGCTGCAGCTGTACTGCATAATGGACCTGTCCGACGTCAAGTAGCCGTTGTTTTTGTGATCAGGAGCTCCCGCGGGGGTCGGATCGGTTGCGCGTAGGGAGAAATCAATCTCGTTTGCGAGAAACTTTCTGGAACCGTCATGCAAATCAATGACAAATCGCTGCCGAGGAGTGTTGCCATGGTCAATCACTGGATTTTGAGCCATGGACAGAACAGCTTGCTCCAATCGCTGCCAGTCAATAGCCCCGATATCTTGCTGATACAGAGCCGCGGACGCAGGTGCAAAGTAAAAGGGAATCTCTTCATACTTTGCATCGAATTCTTTACTGAAGACGTGATCATACAGACAGAATGTAAATGCCGACAGCTTTTGTACCTGCTCGGGTGATACTTGCAAAGGCCCCCCAGGTACCAGTCTTGCCGACACGGTAGCATCTGCCGTGAGGAAAAGTTTGATTGGATCTAGTTCCGGCAGTTTTTCTCGCGTTAGCAATGCAAGGGTTGCGATGCCGGCAGACTCAGGCTGTATCTCAATAAAGGTCTGGAATAGCTGCGTGGGAAGCTCCGGCGGTAGCAATGTCCACACTTTTGGTTTGATCAACATGGTGTGTTCTTTTGTCTTTTTCTCGCCAAGTGCCAATCGCGCATTCCGCATTCTCGGCAAGTTCTTCTTGAAAGTCGGCTGCAGATTCTTGTTGATGCTGCCCGACTCAATCAGGCGGACGCATGCCTCGTACGCCGCCGCACACCGTGCCCTCAGTTTGCTTCGCTCTATGCTTCCCGTGGTCGACTTGAAGGGCGCCGAGTCGGGAAGAATGACCCAGCATACAAAGTTACTGCCTGGAGCCCCGGAGACGATATATTCTGGCACGGGGCTTGTGTCGGTGCCCTGAGCTAGTGTGGACACGAATCTTGCAAGGACAGTCATGCTGTTCTGTTCAGAAAGTGTGGCCGTATCCGCAACCAAGAGCTCTTTTGAGGGTGGTCGCTCGTACATTCCAATCTTTCGGTCTGCTGGCAGTCTCTGGCAGAATGAGCGAAGAGATTGTGCGTCAATCATGACGTTTTCGAGGCGGCGCAGATGGATCAGGTTATCCTCTTCCAACATGGTGATATAGACGGACGAGGATTTTCGGGCGCGACCTCGCGATTGAATGTACTGAATGGCGGAAACGCAAATGTCGAACCGGATTACTAAATCGCACGCGGGAATGTCGAGGCCTTCTTCGGCTACCGAAGTCGCAAAGAGGCAATTCGTGTCGCCGTATTTGAAGTTGTTGAGCTTTGTCATTCGCTGTCGCTGCGAGAGGTTGGACAAAACCGTACTTTTCGATAAGCCCACCTGCACATATTAGCTGAATGGCCTGCAGTTGGAAAAGTACCATCACAAACCATAAAGTCGGCAATCATGCCGCTTGGGGCAATGCCAGGATGCGCAAAGTAGTCTGCCAACATCATGGCCACAAACTGCTCGTCAACAAAAACAAGGCACTTGGTCGAAGCGCTTTCCTCGAATGCGGCGCATAGTAACTCTCGGAGCAGAGCTAGCTTGGACGAAATGGCGCCCTCGTCCGTCGGCAGCGCGCTGAATTCGTGATGATTCACCAGCGGCCGGAGGCTCTCCAACGCGTCGGAGGCCGCCTCCCACTTGTCGTAGCTAAAGTCGACTCTGCGAGACTTGCCCGAGTGTATCGCCATGCTCTTCATCACCTCGTCCGTCAGAAGAGCCTGCCAGAAGCGATCGGCGCACCAGGGGCCGAGCACCGAACCCATCTTTGCGGCGCACTGCACAAAGTTGTTGAGCTTCGGAACGTGGCGAGAAAACTCTTCGATATTCCTCGTCAGTTCCGTATAAGAGTCTTCAAGGCGTCCAAGAGGCTTGTAAAGACGCAGCTTTTCCTTTTGCTCGCGCTTGACCCAGCCAGCCTCGAGCACCTCGTCCGACACGGTCGCGATTTCGCTACACATTAGGCTCTCTAATCTCTGCACTGCCGTATCCATGTCTATGGCTCCTGTATCAACGGGCGAGGCGGTAAGCCCTAGAATTCGTGGTTTGACGTCGCTGTTTCGCGGGTAGTAGCGCTTCATGATGGCGGCGTACGGGTGTTCCTTTTTCGCATGGTGCACCTCGTCGAAAATCAAGAGGTTTATTTGACTCATGTTGATGAAGCCGTGGCTGAGACAGTCGAGAAGAATTTGCGCGGTGCAGACGACAATCATGTTTTCGTCAAACTGTTCGTCCCAGTGGTTCTGCGCTTGCTCCATGGGCTGCAGCTCGCCGTAGAACTTGGTGACTGAGTACGGCAGGTTTGCACGAACCACCTGGTACTGCTGCACGCACAAGGCCACTTTGTCGACGACGAAAAAGGCAGTCTTTCGCATGCACCCGTTGGATCTGTTTTCCATCTCTTGCTCCAAAACGTGGCGCAGAAGCATGATGGCGATGAGGGTTTTGCCGGAGCCTGGTCACAGTTAGCAAACAAGTTGACTATTTCAAGTCTTACGTACCAGTATCTAGCACCACGATTGTGTTTTTGTTCTTGGCTCTCTCAAAGAGCTCATTCTGGTACTCGCGCGGCGTAACTGTCAACGCCGCCACCTCGGCGGCGGCATCACTGAGGTCCTCTGGCGGCGCACGCAGAAGGGGACTAATGCCATCGTCGTCATCTCTCGCTTGGACCTGGAGCCATCTCTTGAAGACGCTGTTGTCCTTGATCTTCTGCTTGGAAGGGTGGCGGCGCGATTGGGCGCTTTGCGAAATCATTGCGGTGTTGCGGTGCGTCTCTGTTGCTCAAGCGGAAGCTGGGTGATTTCAGTTACAGTGGCTGGAAGGATGGGTAAAATAAGACACATGTCGTGCAGGATGTTGGTGGCAACTAGTGGCACACCGGCCCAGGCGTTTGACGACAGTCGGCGGCCTGCAGTCGGTGTATCCGACCACTCATGTTTAGAATGTTTGAAACGAACAAAGTGAATGTTGGACTTATAACACTAGGAGCATTTCCTTTCTAAATACAAAGCCTGGGAGCCGATTGCAGTCCCATTGGAGTCCGCCAATGCGACACCTATTTGCATGTCACGAGTTGTTACGACCACTTGACTATGTAACTTCTAGCGGGTAAGCGGAGGACAACTGCTACATTGATTCAAGCATGAAGGGATGCGGTTGTGCTTGTATAAAATATTTCAGAAGTATGTTTGCAAAGATGGTAATCTGAACAAGCTCTGCTATTGGAAGCCGTTTGCATGCTTGCACCCGGCAGCTTCGTTTGCAGCTGGGTGTCGACATAACTTGGCCCAGACATTGGCTAATTTTAGAAGTGGCGAAATTTAGTTTGAACCAATCAAGAGCTCATGAATTCATTTGGGGATCCCAGATCAAGGTTGCTAATACTGTCCCTCGTTGTGCACCAGACCAGACTCCGCTCCATTACCAAGTCGACCAGCCACACATGATCGTATTGTCCTGGTGCAACGTCAACAGCCGCTTCCCAAATAGACAGCCACCCCAGATGGCGCAAAATCTCGCTGACGGCCAATATCACCGAGATAACAAGAGAAAAAAACGCCCAAAACAACTTATCCAATTTTGATAATCATCTCGGCCGATGTTGCGTATTCCGCAAACATGGCGTCCCCGGCCCTCTCTGCAAAAACCACCTGCGACACATTCCGGTTACTACCCGTGCCTTTTAGCTTCTCCCTCTCAAATTCCTCCTGCAGTTCGTAAAACGCATACCGCGCCTCTTCGGGTCCTTCGTACTGCATGCCCGGCTGCGGGCGAATGGTAGTCGCTTCGAGAGCATAACGAGCGCGCTTTGCAATCCCGGCGAAGCGCGCAGTGTTGGCATTGTTTGCGTAGTTGGCAACGGCTGTCACTCCTGCCTCCTGATCGCGGGCCGACTTTTTTGTATTGATGCGAGACTTCTTTGCAGCTGACGCGCTGTTTGTGGCATACCATACCTGCTTTCCCTTGAGCCTGCGAGGTTTCTTTGCTGTGGTAGGCGGAGTCGTGTAAACCGTCGAGGTGGGGATGCGCGCGCGCTTCTTCTTCCGATGGTCCGGGGCATAGTCAGAGTCGCTGTCGTCTTTCTCCGTCTTGGTTATCCCGGAGCTGTTGTCAAGTTCCTTAAATTTGCGCTTGCGTTGATATTTCCTGGGCCGCGGCGTTATCTTGGCTGGAGGGCCTGCCAAGCCATCAATCTCATCGTAGTTCTCATCCGAAGGACGCTTCGCAGTTTCTTGCGTTGCAGCATTTAGATACCTGGCGCATTGATTCGATGTAATGGATGATGGACAAGCGGCAGCGGTGGCTGCGTCTGGCGTCCAAGTATCCGCGTCAGAGATGGCGGCTCTATTCATGGCGTCTTCATCGCCCGTCTTCGATGTGACCATAGCTATTTTGTCGCTGTATTCCCTCGTCGCGTTCGAAATCTCAGGTGATTCCTGAGAGAACTCTGCATGGTCCGTTATAGCCAGAGATTGCTCGCTCTGATCTTTGTCGTCTTGGGATGCCTTCGCCCCGGTGGTATCTGGAGAGCAACCGTCGTCGCTCCCGGGATTCCAAACCCTGTCCAGAAAAGTCGTGTCAACAACATAAGGGGAGGATCCGAGCTCGAGGTTAGTGATGGTAAATGATCCCGGGACTGTCTCTGGAAAGTAGCCGTCGGGGAAGCCCACTCCAAAGTGGCCGAAACCCGCCACCGACTCTTCGACGCCAACGAACGGGTCGTCGCGTGCACGGCGCCAGCAGCAGTCTACCGGCGGGTTCGGAAGCCAGGGGCAACATGTCAAGTCGTTTAGACTCGGCCACGTTTCGGCGCTGGTCGGCAGCGCAGCAGCAAGTTCTGTCCCTGCAGGTGACGGATCGGGAAGAAACCATGGCTCGTCTGTCAGGACCGCCGTCCAATCCATCATGCCTTCATCCATTGTGATGCCGATTGAGAACCATCGAAACTCCGAAGATTGGAGCAGAAGGACATTGGTTTCGGAGCATTTCCGCAGTAGACGCGTTTTCTGGTGGAAATGCGTGGCAGCTAACGGAGTGCCGCCAGCTGGCAGCAAACGAAGCTGCCGAAGCGCACGTTTCTGCACAGCTACCTGCGGCAGCACTCGTGCGATTTACCGAGCGCAGGGACTGGGGAAAAATGCAAATCCGATGTGCATGGTATTATGCAGGGTATGCAACAACTGACTCTATTCATCTATCAATTCGAAAGAGGAAGCTCCGCGGTGACCGACGCACGTCAATAGCAAGAAAACAGTAGGACACCAAACGCCATGCCATGGAGAGAGCCAAAGCAATTGTTCCCGTAGCTAGGAAAAAGATGCTACCACATTATTCCATGTCCACTTCCGAGTCCCTGAATGGGGCAAATCTCCTCTCTTGGAATCGATCCTCGTCATAGCTCACGCAAGTGGTAGCGCCCTGAATATGGATGTCAGGGACGAGCATGTCATGGAGACGGCGTTTGGACTTTGGCGGCGCGGCCCCGTACTGCGTGGCCTGTTGATCCGCCACAACGGCGGCCTGTGCCAGCAGCAACTCCTCCCATGTCTGCAGCATTCGTTTTGTACCCTCGTCAAAGTTGCAGCTGAAGCGCCGTCTATGCAAAAACTGCGCTGCCTTGTGCATAGATGCCCCGTACACGGCCATGATGTACGCGGCGACGATGGCAGCGGATCTATCGTTGCCTGAATCGCAGGTCACTAAAATATGGCCTGAGCGCGGAACGCCCGTCTCTGCTTGTGATTGATTGTGCAGGCTGATCATGTGGCTGTTGAGTTTGAAGATAATTTCGGGGAGTTCGCGAATGAGGTGGAGAGGATTGTCTACATTGACATTTACAAACGACGCTTCAATGTTGAATGCCTCGCAGGCTTTTGTCACGCTCAGCGACGGCATGTTGGCCATCCTAGCGTCCCGTACGACCACAATCATGGAGACGTTGTTCTGTCTGAGGTAGTCATGGTCGCGGATGCCGCTCGTGGGACCGATGCTCATGTAGTCGAGCACGGGCTGAGGCCCGCGCCGCTGCTCATACATCCAGGTACCGGCTCCGTCGCTAGCCACCTGAGGCTGGTCGCGGGTCACAATACGGAGCTCCTCGCGGGTAAGATGTAGCGCGGAAAGGTTTGCCACGCAGGGCCAAATGGTGTATGCGTCCTGGCCGGCCTCTCTGCCTCCGGTGGAGTGAAGGGTAATGTAGGGCGGGGACGGTGCACGATCAGAGTAAGTGTCCGCTGGCGTTATGCTTCGATGAGACTGGGCGGGACAAAGGATAGCGGCCTTCGACTTGTCCATTTTCTGGTGGGTGCTGCTGCGCCTATGATGGCGCAAAGCAAGCAAAACAAGCTCGACAGCTGATAATCGATGCGAGGCTAGAGCGTCGGCGCGCAGTGTTTTGCCGCAGCTGTCTGCGGCTTGGCGTATATTTGATGCTGCGGGTATGAGTGAAATTATTAGACAAGATGAAGGCGCAAGCTAGCGGTGCGCGTGCTGCTTTATTTGCGAATGCAGAAGTGATATTATGATGGAAAGTTGAAGGCTGAGAACAAGGTTGTGGAGCGCAAGTTGAGAAACGACAAGCGCCTGCTAGCTTCAGCGGGCTACAGCGGGCTGGCGGTTGAAACTTTGGCTTGCCCCGCGCTACCTAGGTAACAAGTAAGGTGGCACATTCATTAGGACCAACTTTGCACTTTGGCATTAACGCACTGTCGCGTTTTTGATTTTCCGATTTCAGTCAGCGCAGCCACTACCAGATCTGCCCAGCCGCTACCAAATCTACAGATATCTATAATAGCATAAGATAAATCATATCCTATAGCACTATAGAGCACTATAGAGCACCACAGGGCACCACAGGCCACCATAGGCCACCACAGGCCACCACAGGGCACCACAGGGCACCACAGGGCACTAGGTATAGCACACACAGCACATCACAGCACACCACAGCGCTCCACAGGGCACTATAGGACACTATAGTGCCCTATCGTGCCTTAGACTATAATTTATCTAGTGTTATAATAGATAGCTGTAGACTTAGCAGCGGCTAGGCAGATTTAGCAGTGGCTAGGTAGATTAGGCAGCGGCTGCGCTGATAAAAGTCGGAAAACCCGAAAACACAAAGTGGGTTAATGCCAAAGTGCAAAGTTGGTCCTAATGTGCCACCCGTGCCACCGTATTAAAGCCTCACCAAACGTGGTCGTCGAGTATCTGTCGTGCCTGTCTAACAGAGTACCTGGTCACTGATGATGACAGCGACACAGCGCGACTATCTACAACCTAAAACGTAGTCTGTTGCCTTGGCCAAATTTTGCCTCGTCAGTCACTACATAGCTAATGCCAAGAACAGCGTTTTCCTGCTTCCAGCGTGGCTTCTTTGAGGTGATTTCTGCGAATCAAGGACATGAAAGCGTACGTCATAGATCACGCACTAGACTTTCGTTGATGGTGTCAGCTTTTGATGCTTTAGCACGCGTGACACGACTTGAATCACCTTCATGCATCGTTTTAGAGAACAATGTCGAGTCACAACACTTAGAACCGCCCAACTAGGCACTGATAGCGCCATAGCGACAGCAACGAAGCTTTGAAAATGCCGGAAGACAATAACTAGAGGTTAAGCTCGGTAGTATTGCGCACTACCGACTTAGTGCGGGGTTGTGATAAGAACAACGCGAAGAGAAGCGCGGCATTCTATTGAATGAAGTGCCTCGCAACGACGGCCAAACTTTTGATAGTAGATGCCAGATTGACCCCTAGAGTCGATTCGGATTCTCCGTTTGAGGACGTATGTCTCCCCGAGATCCTTGAAGAAATCCAGTTTCCTCATACATGAGGCTGGTGAGCTTCAGGCCGCAATGCAGCAGCCTGCATGACCTGGTTCGCCCAGGAACAGCCCATATCAGTGTGGCCGGTAGAGCCTGACACCCAGCTCTTTACGCGACTTATTGGTAGACCCCCGCATGTTACGTGACGAGCGAGGCACTTTCGGAAGGGACATCTTTATCCTTACCAAGCTCTCACTCCACCTGTCTCCATGACCTGCAAATTAACTACCAAACAGACGTATTAAACGACACATCAACATACCTTCACACAAACCAACGCGTTATGGAAAAGGTCTGGTTCAAGTTGAGGCACACTCATAATCCTGCACCAGATGCAACAACTCTGGGGACAGCCAATGAGACAGGCTCGATCCTCCTTGGCCACTTCATTCCCGACTTAAACCACCTCGACCAGGTCATCAACAGAGGCAGCATCAAGCCCTTTCCGGGCGACATGCAGATCTGGCCCTCCCAGACTATCAAATTCAAGTGGAACGCCTCGCGGTTCAAGCAGATTGATGCATCCGGATATGCGAACGCCCCTGCCGCTGCGGCCGCTGGCCTAGAGATCCAGGCAACTGCAAGCGTGGTTTTTCGGCAATCAGTCGAGAACTTTGCAGAGTTTGAGTCGCTGGAATGCTACATCGTAAACCCGGTCAAGTCTTATATTAACGGGTATCTTGAGAACGGCCCGGTCGCGGACTACGTCAAGCCCGAGAAGACTCTCGGAACGTGGAAACTGTTTATAATCACCGGCATCATGATTGCTCGCGGCGCAAAGACAAGCGACAAAGAGGAGGCTCACGGAGAGGGCAAGGCGAAGTCAAGCTGGTAGGTACATTCTCGTTATCCTAGGAGTTGCTTTACTAATCAACCCTGTAGGTCAGTTCCACATGTCGCTGGCGCCAGCGCGGAGGGCGGCCTGACCGATGACAGCAAGCAGGCCTCGTCAGGATCTTCCGTCACGGACTTTGTCTGGGCCATCAGGCTTGCAAAGATATCAAAGACCTTCGGTCAGGTGATACTGCAACGAGACTGGTCGATGATTACCGAGACAGAAGGGGCAACATTTGCTCCTGGCGATGGCGAGTTGGATATCGCTGAAGTGGTGACCAGAGAAGGTATGGAGAAGCTCGATCTTGTTGTCGAAGATGAAGAAGTGGATCAGGCATTCGTGCTCAGCTAGGGCTAGTTTAGTTGTTTAAGCCCTTCGTCATCCCATCTTCTGTACATTTGCCCTGTGCTAGTGCTGCTCTTGGTTCACTATGTCGTGTAGTAGCATTTCTTATTATGGATATGACTGCGTATCGGAACCAGGTCCTCTCACAGAAGGCGCTTTATCTCACATCGTCATGCATCCTTCATCGCCTTCTTAATGATCGTACAAATATCGTCCCTGACTTTCCCCCGGTTCACAACACCAGAATCCCTTCTATCAGCCAGATCGGCGGGGAGAATCTCCCATGGGGCTAAGCAATGATATCCTTCGTTCGCATTGTTCCGTGCCATCTCCCCGAGAATGGCGCTCATCCCTGCTTTAGTCCGCATCTTGTCTCGGCTAGCCTGCGACATCCACATCCGAACATCCGGCTGGCGGGAGAAGTCGAGCAGCTTTGCTGCAAGGCCAGCTGCCATGGCGGTAGATACAGATGTTCCACCGGCTAGCATTCTCCCCGAGCCCAAGTCGACATCTTCCCCAAGCATGGCAAAGTTCGCTGCGTGCTTCCGGGGGGAGGGGTTCCAATGCCTGGAGTGCACCAGCCCACCGTTGCAGCAGAAAATGCAAATCACTCGGTCTGCCATGAGGGCTGGGAAGGCAATTGGGCGGATGTTCTGCCAGTTGGAAGCGGCGGCAAAGACGAGGATCTCGGGACCTTCGCCTCCAGCCGTAGCTCTCTTGATTTGTCTTTTCAGTTCAGCATAGTTTTCTCCCTTGAAACCGGCCGAGATGCTGATGATATCGACATTGTTGTTGATGGCCCACTCAATGGCCTGGCCTGATTAGCGTGAAACACAATGCGGAGAGAAAACGAGAATATTATGCAGGGGAATTGCGTACCTTTGCCATGTACATCGGTGTGTTGCCGTCTGCCTCATTGCCCTGGAAGACCTTCGCAACGTATAGATCAGCACGGTCGTAGATCTTGCGGATGAGATCTACGGAGTTGGTACCGTGCTGGGAGTCGTCTTTACAGACAGTGTTCCAATTCTCAATGAAGCTTTTGTAGGTGATGTATTCACCGCTCTGACGTTGTTCATGTAGCCCAGAGTCAATGACAGCGACTTTCACGCGGTTCGTTTTGTAAGCTACGTCGGTTTCCCCGGCATGGGCAGTCAGGTATTCGCTAAGGTTGTCGAGGCAGTTGAACCACTCTGCTGATGACGATGGACTGGGCCTGCGCAGGACGAGTGTTAGCGCGTGTTGACGAAATTCCAACAGACGTACCTCGTAAGCATAGTCTCTCCTACTTTTGGGCATGATTCCGGACTTCGAGCAGGACCATTGCATTCCATTGCACTCACACCCTCTTGTGACTGGGACGTTTTCAGTGCAGAACTGTTCTGGATCTCCATGGCAACTTTGGGGCAATTCAGCAGGAGCATGGCTCTCAGAGGCACCAGTATCTTATTGTAGAAAACCATGCGAAATTTGAAGGCGGCGCTTCGCTCGCGCGAGCCAAGGTCTCGGAAAAGGAGAGCCCGGAAATCCAAGCAAGCGGTGACAACTTCTTTGATAGGCTCCACGAGGTCCTTAAATTGGTCGTAATACCGGCCCAACGCAATTGATGCCCATATATCCTCATTTTGATCTTCTTCTTCCAAGGGGAAGACTTTTTGGAGTTGGAGCTGGAGCAAGAGCAGCCCAAACTTGGCCATGAACGTTTCTGCATAGTCGGAAGGGTCCATAGAAGCTCCTTGCGGTTCGTCCAATAGCTCAACAGATAATAGAGAAGGGTAGTATGGCCGTTTGAAGTCCACTAGCGTACCGTGCTTAGGAAACTCGATAAGCTCAGGTTGCCAAACGTCCAGAAGCCAGGGACTACAGTATAGATGAAAAACAGACTCAGAGAGAAGATACTGCACAGTGACCACATTCTCCAGCAAGGCTTCCTTGTAGGTGAACTCTTCGTCAATTGGTTCCTGCTCCGGAGCTGGAGGCGTCGTGGGCCACAAGTCAAGAAGCCACCGTCCTATACTCCAGGTGTCTATGCTCGATCTTGCAGTACTGCCCAGGCCATTGTCGCTAAGAACTTCTTTGAGTGTTAAGAGTTTCTCAGGGACAACTCCATGCTCCCGCGCAAGCTCGGAACTTTCAGGAACGGAATCAGTCAGGATCGCTCGGGCTTGGCCAAAGTTTAGTGTCAGGCACTTCTTCACGGCCTCCGCGCGGCGGAAATCCTTGCAACCCCGGAATGGGGGCATCGTAGGTTCATTACTAAACACATTGAAGGCAAGTCAGCGTTAAACCTGCAATCAAGTGAGGTTCACGGACTACTGGATTCTGCACGGCACCGGATGCCATCCCTGGGCTCCATTGCACTTGGAGAGTAAGAAGCCGATCCTACCACCTCCAAGCCCGGCCAGATGAAGCTTGGCAATATGTTTCGGGGCCTTGCAATCGTGCAGCTGCTTTGACAGAAGTTCATAGACCTGTTGTAAGTGGTCGCAAACAGTGTTTGCTGCGTCGACTCTCTCCACAACATCTTCAATCGGGTCATCTATTGGATCTTCAGCCATGATCAGACTTTTGATGTCAGCTGCTGATTCAGGCAATGCTCTGTCAATGGCTAGCTGAAGGATCTCGCAAAGTTGTAGAATCTCAGTTTCCCTCTCTAGTGCCTTGGTGAGATTTACCATGGAGCCGCTCGTCACCTTGGAAAGTGTTTCGTCGTATTCTGAAAGGATCGTCACATCGCCTGACTCCAGCAAGGAACGAAAGGAGAGCAGCTTCTGAATTGCTTCAAGGTTTCGATGCTTGTAGCGGGGCTCTTGGTCTTTTTGCTTGTCGCGTTGTGTTTTGTGGATTTCCTTAACAACGGAGCCGTCTTCGACGCGTAACTCTCTGATGAGAGGCTGCTCATCATCTGTCTGGGAAGCAACGAGTTGTTGTAAGATGCTGTGAAAGTAATTGGCCTTTTCTTGGACGTCTCCGTCTATCAAACCATCTAGTTGACGAAGCAGATCCTGCAGACAACCGGATATCTTGCTCAGGGCGCCTGTGTCGAGTGTCAAGAGATCATGGGGGTTGGACAGTCCAAGGAGTTTCAACTGCAGTAGGCTCAGTCCGCTGCGGAGGAGCAACGTTCTTGCCAAAGCAGAGGTGAAAACTGGGATCACTTCCCTGGCAGTACTCAGATATGCCTGCAGGTCTACAGCCATCTCGAGACTGAGGGGACTGGCACCACCGGGCATAGCGAGCGGTGCAAAATGCGACGCAGGCCACGTGGCGAGTTCTTTGACTGTGATGAGCTACGCGGTTGGGACTTTGCGGTCCGTTGAGTTGTTCTGGAAGCTGGTACCGGCGATGTTGGCTATGACCGCCGAAAATTGAGGGGCTTACTTGCGTGCCTAAGCTCCATCAACCGAGGCGAGGCTGAAGCTGTGAAAACTGGCTATTTCGCACTGTGAAATATGCGCTAGCATACCTGCATACGCACAATGTTTCTGTCAGCCCAATATGGCGCTTTTCTTCGATTGGCTGCTTCGGCCTGCTGACCTGAGCTTGCATGCATTGCGGCATTTGCCACATCCAGAGCTTGAAAGAGGGGTAGATTCAGGTAATCTAGGCTCAGCAACCCATCGCGATTGTTTCGGTCCGGCATGGAGGCGCCAGTCCAATCGCGTGATCCTCAGTCCAAGGCGAGAAACTTGAGCATCCACGATGCCAAAGAGCGATGTTTCCGGTGCCTTGACGACTACGCCGCCCACAAAAACCCCAAAGCTGCCGCACACGCCCAAGGTCTGGAGCAGATGCTACAGTTGTGGGCGAAGCACGCCGGAGTCGATGCTCGCAAGGGCATGTCCCTCGACGACCGCCTCAAGGACTATCCTGATCTCAAGACAACATTCATAGGCTTACTTGAGCTGATTGAACTGAGAATAACACAAGGTGAGGACTGGATTCACTTGATAAAGGGGAATCGACTTACAGGTTACTAGCACTGTCCTCTCATCATGATCAGGACGACCCTGGAGATGTTCCGGCAACAGTGATGAGCAACGATGATAATGACGACATCGACGCCGAGGAGTTCTTGATCAAACAAAAGTGGAGGAGCTATAAAGGAAACCTATGGGACGCCATTGGCGCCGCTGTCGATATGCTCATCAAGCTCACGGTGATGGTTCGCAAGGCAAGCGTTTCGGTGCGGAATTCGACTTTGGCAGCACATTTCCACAGGCCAGACGACTATTTTGCAGGATATGCCAAGATTTTAGCCAGGAATTGGCTTAAGGATGCCAGAAGGTCTTTGACGGACCAGCTCGGGAACTCCGTCGCTGTGCGACGCAGATACATGCTATACAGGATGAGGCACGAGGAGAAGATCAACCATTGTCGCACCGACTTTGTCCCTGCCCCAGCTAAGACGACACTTGGCCTTCTATCAAAAAGAGAGTTTGCCCCAAATACCCCTTCAACGCCCCGGTCCACGCGTTCGGCGAACCCGGTCTTCGTGGGGACGACGCCGTCAAGTACAAACCTCTCCCAGCTCGATAGAAACAGACTGAGACGCCCAATTCGAAACAGGGCAGCTCCATCTGGCATAACTGAGGGCTCTGTTTCCATCGAGGAGACGGGTTTTTCGTACATGTTTCCGAAGCCTCCGAGTCTGGGGAGCATGCAGAGATACGCCCCATGTCCATATTGTTCGACCCCTTTGTCTGCCAAAGACTTGACCAAGGATGCATGGAGGTCAGCAATTTCCCGGCGTTGTAGCCTTAGTGTTGTTGATGCTAATATCAACCTAGGAAGCACCTGTTTGAAGACCTCCAGCCGTACGTATGCATATCAGAGAAGTGTCAAGAAACGATGCAGTTCTTCCCGAGTTCAAAGCAATGGCTGCGACATATGGAGGAGTTTCACGGCAATGACTGGCCACGGACAGTACACATGACAACGTGGCACTGTGATCGGGAGCACGGGGAAGAAGAGTTCAAGAGCGAGGGCGAGTTGCGAAACCACCTCGTCAACAATCACAAAAGCTTGAGTGACGCTCATGTCAGTGCTTTGGTCCGGCGAAATTGGGGCATTGGCTATAGAGAGGCTCATGTCTGTCCTCTGTGCGAATCAATACCAAGCAAGATCGTCCCTCTGATGAATGAGGACAAAGCGTCTTATCTTTTTCAACACATTGGCAATCACCTCAAAGCTCTTGCCTTATTCTCCTTGCCATCCTTGACGACTGATGCGGCTGGCGATGGACGGCAGTCCAGCTCCGGAGCTCAGTTTTCAACGAGCGACGGCCTCAAGGCTGATTTCAAGGGGAACAAGCAAGCGGCTGCTGAGTTCCACGATGAAAGCCTTGAGGGTAGCCTGGATTTTCACGACGTTCGCCAGGCCCATTCTACCGCCATTGACTCTGAGGCGATCATGCGCAAAGAGGATTCGTATTTTCTTCCTCCTGATCTTGATGCTGAGTTTGCTTGGGAACTACCTAGTTCAGATGAAGAAACCTACGGACCCGATCCAGTTCTGGAAAGTTTTAAAGCTTGGCACGAAAAGAGTCAGCACAGCACGATAGAGCTCGATCCGGGACTCTACACAATCGTGTGGATCGCGCCACTAGCAATCGAAGCCCGCGCTGCTGCTTGCGTGCTCGATCGCGAACATACTGGTCGCTTCCCTAAGCAGCACGGCGACGATTACATTCACAAGGCTGGCGAGATCTGCGGACATAATGTCGTCATCGCTACGCTGCCAGTCGACCAGGAGTTCGGCAGGGGGTCGGCGGCCGCGCTAGCGAGTCATGTCAAAAGGTTCTTTCGTAATCTCTGGTTTGGGCTACTTGTCGGCCTAGCAGCAGGCCTGCCTAGGCTGACAGAGCCTTCGCCGCGCGATATTCGACTGGGTGACGTCCTCGTGGCACTAGCTGAGGGAGACAGCGCCGGGGTGATTGCGTATGACCTTGGCAAGGACATCAGTTCGAACGGCTTTCAAATACTTAGAGCTGGCCATGTCCTGATGGAGACGGATGCGGTTGTAAGGTCAGCCCTCAGGAGCATTCAATTGCAAGCACCAAATGATGCGGACCTGATTCTCCCATACTACGACAAGATCAAGAATATGCAGCATAGCAACGGGACGTTTGCTGATCCTGGGCAAGATACAGATCAACTGTACGGAACCGACGAGTCGGGACGACCGACGATTCAAATGCGTGTGCCTCGACCAGAAGAGCGACGCACACGTATCTGGTATGGGCTGATTGGATCAGGGGAAAAGCTGATCCAGAACGTATTGATACGAAATGAACTTAGGGATCGATACAATATAATCGGCCTTGAGATGGAGGCGGCAGGAATGATGAATCAAATTCCTGTCGGTGTGATTCGCGGTGTATGCGACTACAGCGACGGCCATAAGAACGAGGAATGGCAGCCTTATGCAGCAGCAATGGCAGCAGCCTATGCGAAGGTGGTGCTAGCGCAGATTGGGCTGCACAAGCTCGCAAGCACCTATATCCCACTGAGGCGTAATCATGACTTTACGGGCCGCCGAACTCAGCTGGACCAGCTTGAGCGGATGCTCTTTCGCGAGAAAAGAGAGCGGGTGGCAGTGTTAGGGCTTGGCGGCATGGGCAAAACGCAGATTGCGCTGGAGTTGGCGTACCGAGTGCAAAGCATGGAGGTTGCGGGTCTGACGGAGAGATACTCGGTATTCTGGGTACAAGCGCCGAGTATGGCGGCTTTTCACAAGAACGCAGCGGAAGTGGTGCAGCAGCTGAATATACATTGTGGTGATAATGACCCAAAAGAAGCTCTCCGGACATATCTCGAGTCAGATAGGGCAGGGCATTGGCTTTTGGTAGTTGACAATGTTGACGATGCTGCTATCTTAGACGGATCAATCAGTCAACTGGGCGGGCTTTTGGACTTCTTTCCGCGAAATGCCAAGGGAAGGGTTCTTATAACAACGCGGCAAGCCTCTATCGCGATGGTCGTGGCCAGTAGCGCCATAGTCCAGCTATCGTCTATGCCATTCGATGAGGCATACTCGCTAATGGAGACATTGTTACTTGATAAAGGCCAGGTTCAGGATGCAGAGAGCACCAAGGAGCTATTAGAGAGGCTAACATGCCTCCCTTTAGCGTTGGCGCAAGCGGCTGCATATATGAACACGAGCGGGGCCCCTATTATTCGGTACTTAGAGCAGTGCCGGTCGGCCGACCAGAATATGGCCAATCTTCTCAACAGGCAGCTGTGTGACGAGGCGCACCACAGCGAGGCGCAAGGGGCGGCTGCGGCAATGACATGGATGGTGTCGTTTAAGGCGATCCGCGAGACAGACACAAATGCTGTTCGTCTTCTTTCCTTTATCAGGTGGATCGGATCAAAGGCGATACCAATAAGCATATTGCCTTTAACATCATCTCAAATGGATCTAGAAGACTCGATAGATCTGTTGTGCGAGTACGGATTCCTGAGTTGGCGGGAGGACAGTAAAACGCTGGACATGCAAAACTTGGTGCATTTGGTATTGCGATTATGGCTAGATCAGGAGAGCGGCGATCTTCTGATCACGGAGGATATGGCAATTGAGCATCTCCACAAGATTTTGCCGTCGGGTGTATATGTGAGTAGGGTCGTGTGGCGGCAGTGCTTTCCGCACATTCTGCCGCTTCTGAAGGACCGTCGGTTGCAACGAAACGTAACTGTACATTCGATATGCTATCAGACGGCTGCGTTTTTACAAAAAGACGGGCGGACTACAGAAATGGTTGACATTTATGAGTCACTCGCGGCTATTCGAAAGGAGACACTGACGGAGGCTCACCCAGTACGACTAGACTCACAGCATCAGCTGGCAACTGCATATCAGATCAATGGCCGGATCAAGGATGCAATTGAGGTCTTTGAACATGTGGTAGCAGTTCAAAAGAAGACTCTTGATCGGAAGGACCATTCTCGAATTTTGTCGGAATACGCACTTGCTGGCGCTTATCTTGAAGACAGGCGAATCCAGAATGCAATCGAAATACTTGAGCATGTGGTCGCGGTTATGAAGGAGACTAGTGATGAGAAGGACGAGTCTCTACTCAGAGCGGAACATGCACTTGGCAGCGCTTACGTCGACAACGGTCAATTGGAGGAGGCGACTAAAATATTTGAGCATGTGGTCGCGGTTATGCAGGAGACTCTTGATGAGACGAACCAATCTCGACTCACATCGGAACATGCACTCGCCAGCGTTTACCTCGACAAAGGTCAAATGGTGGAGGCGATTAAAATATTTGAGCATGTGGTCGCGGTTCGAACAGAGACTCTCGATGAGAAGGACCATTCTCGGCTTTTATCAGAACATGCACTTGCCAGCGCTTACCTCGACGACGGTCAAATAAAGAATGCGATTGAAATATTTGAGCATGTGGTCACAGTTCGAAGGGAGACTCTCAATGAGAAGGACCAATCTCGAGTGGCATCAGAAAACGAACTTGCAAGGGCTTACAGGAGACGAGATATAGAAACCATTTAAAAATATAAGCGTTGTTTCCTTTGGAAGCTCAGTTCCGTTTACGCATACCGTAAAGCGGAAGTGGCTTCAGCAGCTTAGTAAGATCATAGTCACAAAGGATGTAGCCTACTAGCAGTTACGAGCGGGATCATTTCCACAGAGAAGTGGCACTTACAGGCTGCGTTAATAAGTAGCATTTTGGGCATATTGCCTGACCGCCACGCGTTCCAGGCTGACCCGCACGACCACCAGCCGCCTAGCTCTTCTCACCAGCCAAGAGTGTAATAATTATAACTAAGAACAGTGTAGCTACTACGACCAACACTATTGCCAGGACCTTCCTAGCGTGTGCCATCTTGGAGCAGTATAGATGCTGCTTCTCTTAGCTACTAGTCCAACCCTCCGCTTGGTGCAGCAACGCCAGCCCGGGGTCGTAGTAGGGCGAGCCTGATCCGACCTGAGCATGCGTGAAAAGAGGACATGTGGCCCTAAAAAGACCTCGTAGCTTATCATTTAACCCTCCAAGTAATGGCGCGTCGTTCTCTGTGCCGTCCTAGCTATATCTGTCAAGCACTCTTGACGACGGCCTTTACAATCGTCCAAGTGAGAGGCGGGGTGAATTTCGGTGGAGTAAAGCAGTGGCGCGGGCGGATTGTAGGGCCACAACACCATTGTAACTCCATTTCCAGGGGCAGCAGTGCCTAGTCCCCACTACCTAATTTGTCTGCCATCTTACCACCGTAACTAATTAACGTTAGTTGGTTAATTCGTGCGGATCTGGGGTGAGATCCGGTCCAGGGTGCTTAAATAATCGTGGGCGTCAAAGGTGACGTGAATACAGTTCTGGGGCTAGTATCATGGCTTCAAAGATAATAGCTTTTTGTTCCAAGGCCGTGCTGTATATATAAACGCCTATCCCAACCTTTCGTAGAGGAGATTTGCAGCTGTGAACAAGTAAGTGTCAGATGAGGCGCTTCATAGTGTTTTGGAGTACCCCTGAGGTTCAGAAGGTACAGCGGTGGTACCTCTGACGGAGCTAGCGCCCCACCGCAACTTACGCCAGAAGAGGCTCCGTCAATCAACGACAGAGGGACAGTTGATCTTGTGTCTGTATCGTATTCCCAGGATTTACTTCCTATCAGCTAATAAAGAGCTCAAATTGGATGCTGAGAGCTGGGCAATTTGCGACAAGCTACTTTCTCGACGTTGAGGAATACAACTACTGCGACTACAATAAAAACAAAGCGCTGCTAGCTTGTAATAGTCTCGCGCCTGTAATAGATGCGGTAGCGGTTCTATACCTAGGTTTTGATAAGACGTTAAATCTTCCGAGCATGGCGAATCTTGCCGCGCATGGACTTGCGCTAGCTAACACCAGGAGCCAATGCCTCGGCGGGCGTGACGACAAACGAAACCACCACATCCATCAACTACCGGTTGCAGACACAAGAACAATGTACTAGCTACAGGTCTTTCCTTCAACGGGAGACAGCTACTGGCAAAGTAAAACAGCAGCTGCCAGCACTTATTATCAGACATAGCTACCTATCAGCGATTCAGTGGAGTACAAGCCCTGGATGCCGGCCTGTGCCTGGGCAAGTCCAACCCGCATTGCCTGAATGGGCAATTGCTTGATGCCTACCCTGCCAACTTGACCCAATGACCCCTCACCGACATGTCCAACTGATCATCATTTCTGTTTGTGACCCCTCCCCGAGGCCAACACGCTCGATTTTCAAGTCATCGAACTATTCTTGCACTCTTATTTGTCAAGTCAGCTTTACACCAATCTTGAAAGCAAATCACATCTGCCATCCCCAACATGGTAGCCATCGACGACGCCTCGTGGCACTCCAGCGCCGCCGACTTCCCCACCGACCTCGACCCCAGGGCCGGCGGCACCCACATTGGCTTTCTCCTCACCTGGCTCATCAACTCCGACCTCGTGTCGGACACATTTGACAAGACGGCCGTTGCCGACGTCGAGGCCCGCCGCAGGAGCGGTCGCGACATCCTGCTTGGCGTCTGCGGCGGCGCGCTCAAGGACGACGACCTCAGCGAGGTTGGCAAGGCTTTTGTCGAAGACTTCTACAACGCCGACGACAGAGACAAGAGCGGCAACAACTGGTACCTCGACAGCTACGAACACACCCTCGCGGAGGACCTGCCGTCCCTGTACCACGTCGAGGATAGCTGGCAAAACTACGACCTGATGGAGCCCGTCATTGACGCCGCGTATGATCACTGGAGGTTCAGCGACTAGGGAATGCCGTGCCTGCTGCCACCTTCTCAAATTACACCACCACCACGACCTTCTGTAGTTCGTCGTTGAAGCCGTCCGTGAAGACCAGAGGCAAAATGACTACGGTATGCTTTGCCTAGTGCTGATTGCTCTCGACGATGGAGCCTGTCACGCTGGCAGACTTGAAGGAAGGGGGCCAATCGCTGCACGATGGGGTACGATTGCATGCTAAGTAATGGTATTTGGATTAGCGGACGCTCGACTCAGGAGAGTACACAGACATCAGATCATAAGATGACATGGATGACGGGCGACTTCAAGATACCACGACACGTCGCTAACATGAAGATTTTAAAAGCGCATAGAATAGAATAGCAACTACAGATTAGCGTTCTTTACTCGATAATAAGATTATCAAAATACCAGACTCCCTTCAATAGTAAACAGAAATTAAATAGCTCGTGCCCCGACGAAATGACTACACTATTATTAATGACTCGACAGCTGAATCGTCAAAATGGGACTTTCTGTCATATGTTTATACAAAAAGTGAATAGCTCGTGTCTATATGCTTTTACATGTCTTGTTGTACAAGCTGCTCCACAGCAGCGAGGCCGTCCCGTGTAAGTCGGGTTTCGGGCCGACTTTTGTCTTTATAATACAATGCTGTTATACATGCGTCTCCTTGCATCTCATGCAGCCACCTCGCCCCGTTGCTTGACTGCCTCCGGCGACGGGATGTCCAAAACGACGCTGTCGTTGCCCCCCGCCCCCGACGACGACTCAATGTCGGCCTCGGCCGCCACCTTTTCGCGCAGCCGCGCCGCCTTGGCCTGCCGGCGCTTGCGCTGCCGCAGCGAGAGCAGCTGCTCGTCGGTAAAGTTGAGCTTCTCGAGCGAGTCGATGAGCTTGGCCTCGACGAGCGAGCGCACGTGAAAGGCGAGCTCGATGCTGCGAAACATGCCGGTGAAGCGGTACGACAGCCAGATGTAGCCGTTGAGCGCCATGTGCAGCGACTCGAGCTTGTACAGGTAGTCGGTGGCCTCCTTGCCCGAGAGCTGCGTGAGGCGCAGGTCGAGCACCTCGAGCGGGATCTCGCGGATCGAGAGCAGGTCGCCCGATTCGTTGTGCGCGACGACGCGCGCCATGGCCTTGAGCGCGGCGACGGCGCCCTCGCTCGACAGCGAGATGGGCATGTGGCAGATGCTCTGCCGGTCGTAGATGGACAGCGGCAGGTCCTGGATGATGTCGGCAATCTCGAGCGCCGAGCTGCTGATGTTGAGGCGAAAGTGCGGGCTGACGCTCGCGGCCGCCTTGATGCGCATGAGGATAAAGGACAGCGGCGTGTCGGGCGGAAAGTACGAGGCGAAGCGCTCGACGACGCTCGGCGGCGGCTGAATGTACGCGTGCTTGATGTCCTCGACGTTTTGCTGAAAGGCCCGCGCGATGGAGCGCACGTCCTGCCTGTCCATGGCGGTCACGTAGCCGATTTTTTGCTCCGTGTTTGTGCTCGAGTCGGCGCTGGCATCGCCGTCCTGCGCGGCCTGCTGAGCAGTGCGGTAGCGACCGGCGCGGCCGCCAATCTGCTTGAACTCGGGCACGCTCAGCATCCGGTGCTGGAAGCCGTCGAATTTATGCACCGACTCGAAGATGACGCGCTTAATTTCGAGGTTGAGGCCCATGCCGATGGCATCGCTCGCCACGACGAAATCATAGTCATTATTAGGGTCGTTGAAGAGCGCCGCCTGCTGCACGCGCACTTCGGGGGGCAGCGTGCCGTAGATGATGGCGCAGCGCCGGCCGGTCTCCTGCTCGACCTGGCGCTTGAGGGCGTGGAGGGACACGCGGCTAAAGGCAACGATGGCGTCGCCCTTTTCGAGCCGGTCGTATTTGCCCTCGAGAGCCGTGGACATTGTCTTGAGCGGGCTGAGACGCTCGTAGCGGTGCACGATGCACTCGTCGCCAATGGTGGCGCAGAGGCTCTCAATCAGCGACACGGTGCGCTCCTCGCCGCAGACGTGGACCTCTTTGGCCTGCACGCCGAGGAAGGCCGTGGTCCACGCGCTGCCACGGTCCGAGTTTCCTATCATCTGAATCTCGTCAATGACGGCCACGTCAAACTTGCGGTTGAGCGGCACCATCTCGACGGTGCAGCTGGAAAAGTACTGGTCCGTGTCGTCGGGGATGCGGACCTCCTCGCCGGTGATGAGGGCGCACGGCAGGTTCTTGGCGCGGAGGCGGTGGTAGACCTCGGCGGCGAGCAGCCGCAGCGGCCCGGCGTAGACGCCGCACTTGGAGGCCTCGAGAGCCTTGAGGGCATTGTACGTCTTGCCCGAGTTGGTCGGGCCGACGTGGACGTGAATCTTGCGCTGCATGGCGCGCGTGGCGGGGAACCACTCGTGCGGGTAGCGCAGGTTCAGGATGTTGGTCTGGCTCTCCTCGACGCCCTTGGAGAAGCGCTGCTGCGTGACAAAGGACTGGAAGCAGTACTGAATCTCCTTTTGCAGGCCCTTGACGTCCTTCTGGATAAAGGCGTCGCGCAGGTTCCAGAAGAGCGGGTTCTTGTCGCGCCGCGTTATGTTCTTCTCGGCGAGCGAAAAGGCCTCGTCAATGGCGTTCATGAACTCGGAACCCTGCCGGCGCAGCTCGTCCTCGCTAATGCCGCCCTGCGTAAACTGGGCCGAGTCGAGCTGCTGCTGCAGGACAAACTGCAGACGGTGAAGCACGGTGGAGCGGAACACGCCATGCTTTCCCTTGTATTTCTTGTCATTGTCCAGTATCAATCTTGAGCGCGGATCGTGCCCGTGGCCGATTGAGTCGGCCCTTGGCTCGAGCTTTGGTTTTTTATAGAGATTTTGACTGAATTTCTTGTCTGGCGGCCGTTCAACGGCGACGCGATGTGGCCTCGAGGCTTTTTGCTGCTGCTGAACGCTGGTGGACAGCAGTCTCCTGCAGACTGGGTTTTGGACGCTGCAGGCCCGTCTGCAAGCAACACGTATCATGGCCAGGGCGTCCTAGGGTATTTGATTCATCTCCTTGGCGCGGTGTGAGCCGAGTTGCAGCAATTTGAGACGCTCGTTGCTGTGATCTTCCCCTTTGTGAGTATGATATATAAAAAATCGGACATTGAAATTTACACCAGACTTGCTGGATGAGTGAGTCGCACGCAGCCCCTGTATGGCCGGATCAACGCCACGCCGACCCGCTTTTGGTGCGGCTGGCTTTCAGGGACGCACCAGAAGCGCCACAGGCTAAAGACCACTAAAAACAGGCGAACAATGACGCTTGACAGCTGGGTCTGCCGCTATAGCGACAGCCCTGTAAGGTGTACCATCCGCTGTGGCGCGCTGGAAATACGACTGCTCCAGAGCTTCCTGCTGCCTCGCGGCACGTGTTGCCCCATCGCTACAGTGCGTGCGTCATTGGTGTCGCAACGCTTCCCCAAGACAAGGCTTCCTCATGCTTCCTCATTCCCCTGCAGTCTATTGAGCGTTCTCCCTCTCCACCACGACCATTCTCTCTGTCGCTCGAATTCAGCGCGCATAGCTGAAAACTGATCGTCGTCGCAAGAGCAACCTCGAGCGTCAAAAATACCGATATATCCACAAGTCATGGCTTCTTCGTCGACACCAGCGACGCCGCTCCTCTAGTATGCATGCACCCTGGCTGCCCTCGTCCTACCTGCGCTTCTCCAAGCTTTGCACCCACGACAACCCGCAAGACTAACCAGACACGCTCCATCGCAGCTCCTGCATTGCTCACAAGACGACCATTCTCTCAGAATGCACAACCTCGGCCTCGTCGCAGACGTCGTCGCTGGCGTCGCTCATCCTGCCCAAGATTGAGCACGCCAAGCCGCAAAAGCTCACGTACACGCACGGCAGCAACCAGATTCACTACATTGCCGAGGCACCCTCGGAGCACCCCGACCACCCGGCCGCCGGCGGCCTCACCTTTCTCGTCGTCGCCGACGCGTCGCTCGGCCGGCGCGTGCCCTTTGGCTACCTCGTCGAGGTGCGCCGGCGCTTCTTCGCCGCCTTTCCCGAGTCGAGCGACTTTTCCGACATGCCAAACTACGGCGCCGGGTCCTTCAACGGCAGCCTCAAGACGCTCATGGTCGAGTACGGCGCCACGAGCGGCGGCCAGAGCGACGCCATTGGCAACGCGCGCCGCGAGATTGACGACGTCCGCGGCATCATGACCAAGAACATCGAGAGCCTGCTCGAGCGCGGCGAGCGCCTGGACCTGCTAGTGGACAAGACGGACCGGCTCGGCGGGAGCGCGCAAGACTTTCGCGTGCGCAGTCGCGGGCTCAAGCGCCAGATGTGGTGGAAGAATGTCAAGCTCATGGCCCTGCTTGGCCTGGTCGTCTTGATCATCCTCCTGGTCATTGTCATTTCCGTCAAGAATTAACGAGCTTTTGGTCAATGCGGACTGTCGAGAATTGTTGTCAAGGGGTGGTCTATTATCTGTATATTGCATGGAGAGCACGCCAGTGATACGGTATTATGGCGGTCACGGCTCTTGAGAATGGCGTTTTTTAGTCTTTAACAGCACTCGTTTTCTTCTCCTTACTTTGAGAATACTCGTCCATCCTAATCCTTCTTCACCCCGCTAGGATGCTAGTGTCTCGATCATGTCCATTGCGTGTCGTAAATATAGCAGCTGTCCCCGGCGACTAGAGACCTTGCCACAAGAAATGCTCAACACGTGTCGATGGCTTGATGCAGGAACCATGAGGTTATGCGCAGCAGCGACCAGGCGCACCCTGCGATGCGAGCCCATCTTCCACCATTCACCTTGCCTCATAACTTGGGCAAGTTCCCTGCACTATCGGCCTGTCTCGTGCCGTCCTGGTAGATGTATCCGTGCGTCACCGGGCTGTTGAGCTGCTGCGGCGCTGCAGACACCGAGGACCGTCGCAGCCTGTCGGTGAAGAAGGCAGGGTGCGTAGTGGACGCGCTGTAGGGAAAGTGCCGGCTCCAGGCCTGCTGCATCTGCGTCGCGGCGACGGGGTTGCCTGGTGATGGCGCTGCCTTGACTGGCGCCATTGTGTAGGCTGGATGTGTGTGAAGGTGAGCGGCAAGGAATTGTGTCGGGCGTAAATGTAAACAGCAGTGAATGGTCAAGATTCGAGATGTTGTTTGCGGGGAAGCCAGCCTGGACTGTCGCGTGCGAACGGTCTGTTGTAAGTCAGTGACGTGCGGCGGTGACATCGACCGAGGTCCGGCTCGCCGCCCGCTTTTTAGCATCTGCGTCGCCGACATGGTAGATCAACGCCTTAGTCAGCTGGGGATAGAACAAAATGCTCACCGGGAACACTACATGGTTGCTTTTGCATGATTCTATCTGCTGGTTGAATATTTGCTTTTACATGATGGGTGCGCCGACTTGTATTGTGCTTCAAGTCCTTGTCCACGGGCACCTTCATGTGCACAGCTGCACTAACCGAAGTAGCCTATCTAGTTGGCACCTCTCAGCTTACACGAACCACAATGACCACTCCAGCAATTAAAACATTTTGACAAAAAATGTATATCACACATTGAATCAAGGTTTTGCGTTGCTTCAGTAATTGTCCCTTTTAAACAGATGCTCTAGTGGCAGTTGCAGCTCACGTACCATGCCTACATAGCTATACATGACGGCGCAAAGCTTCGTGTGTTCAGGAGCTGGACGAGCAGCCATTTGGACGACTGTCGTCTGTCTATCAGAAATAACTCCGTAAAAAACATCTGGAAATATCACGAGTCTCCTTTTTTGCCGCTTTTGGCTGAATTATACTATCCACTAACGACGGCGATTTTGTCTCACGTTTTATGGGAGTGGTCAGGTGTGTACGCCAAATGTTCTACCCAGAGCCGGTCTCCATGTGCGTGGGAACTTGTGGGAGTTTCTTCCAGTTCCCAAATCCATGCTATACAGGCTATAACGGGCGATGCCTCCATTTCAAACTATTTATGGATGCAAATTTCGCGATTCGTCGTACAGGCGTCTAGTAGCCTGTCGATGAGTCGTGGCTGTAAGCGGGAAAGAGCATCTGCTGCCATGACACAGATCGTGACAATCGCAAAGCGCTGATAGCTCCGGAGTGGGTGGATGTGAGGCGGCAAAGCCGCTCTTTCTCCGCAGCTTCATGAGTTATTCGCAGAGGAACAAGCTCTATGCATTGTCTTTTGGCATCGCTTGTTACCCGAACGACGTGCCTGAACGGTTCAATGCCATTAATGAGGCTATCGTGCAAAGTGGCAAGCAGGGGTTGCTTTTAGCTAGACAGAGAAAAACACTGGGTGTGGCTAGACCGGGCCTTTCATGCGGCTCTCATGGCTGCATTGGGCTCGGCACGAAGCCCGGGCTCTGGCTGGTAACCCGTTGGGCGAGCTTGGGATACTCCCTGTCGAAACCTGAAGAGGCGCGTCATAAAATATGCAATACCACAATCGGCGTGCTAAACACCTCTCGTATCTGGGTCGCCTCGCTGCAGTTCTTCTGCATGCCATGCCGTTGTGCGACTTGGCAGGCCTATCGATCCCCGCGAGCACTGCGGGCCAAAGCAGATTGGGCATGGGCTGAGGTGAGCTGCGTCGTTCTCCTGCAGCTTCTGCCAAGAGTATTGCTGGATATCGACCACCATCTGCCCGCCTTTCGCTGCAGATCTCGTCGGCAGGCAATGCATCGTGATGGGGTCACAAGGTCCACCTTCAGAAGGCGGCCTGATCAGTATATGAGGGAGCGGCGCCGACCAAACCTTTGCAGCAATTTCTCTGCCTTTTCCTCGCTAGTAAGTCCTCCAGACGTAAAGTAAGATAAAAGTCGCTTCAGCATGGCGACTCCAGAGCCCAAAATCACGCCTCGGCCCGCGCCGAAAGTGACACTGCCGGCGTCGGACAATATTGTGTTGGTGCGGGCGATTGACACGGAGAGCAGCATGGTCTGCAACGCGGACGCCTTTGTCCAGCCCACCATTGCGGGCCACGAAAAGCTAAACTTTACTACAATGTGCTTCCTCATCGAGCACGAGGCGGAATCTGGCGGTACAGAGTACATCCTGTTTGACTGCGGTCTTCGCAAGGACTTTTGGAACGCGACGCCAGACACGCAACGCATGATTGGGTCTTTGCTGACCGGCATGGATGTGTCGCGTGGCTTGGACGAGATTCTTGTTGACCAGGGCTTCAATCTATCTGATCTGAGTGTGTGCTTGCCATTACATATATGGAGATTTATACTGTTCATTTTTCAGGCAGCTAACATTGGGCAGAAGCAATGATTTGGAGCCACTGGCACTGGGACCACATCGGCGACGGAGCCAAGTATCCGTCTTCGACAGATATTGTGGTAGGACCTGGATTCACTGAAAACTTTGTGCCAGGATGGCCCGAGAACCCGAACGGACGGATCCCGTCTAGCTCACTCGAGTATGTGTCTGCTCAGATATTCCATGGCGTACGCTAACACGCGAGGTAGAGGTCATCGCATTCATGAACCAGACTTTCCGCTCGAGGTGGGAGGGTTCCCCGCTCATGATTACTTTGGCGATGGATCCTTTTACTTGCTAGACGTACCTGGTGTAAGTCTTTACTCTGCTGTTGCTGCAAAGTACGAGTTCTTCGGCTAACTTTGACGAGCATGCCGTCGGACACATTTGTGCACTGGCACGCACCACCCCAGACAGCTTCATCTTCATGGGCGGCGACTGCTCTCACTACGCCGGCATGCTTCGCCCGACCAAATACGTCCCCATGCCGGCAACGATCCCTCCCGGCCAGCTAGACGCCCACTACCCACCCATGTGCGCCTGCTCCCTGTTCACGGCCATTCACCCAATGGCTGGCCGCAGCGCCACCAACGGAAACGGCGGCGACCACGCCGGAGCGTCGTCCGATGATGCGCGATTGAACCCATTCTACGACGTCTCGCGCAAGCCGCACGGGGCATACACGCTTGGAGATCTCGCGCAGGAGAGCGTGGACAAGGTCAAGATCTTGGATGCGCAGAAGAATGTCTTTGTCTGCCTGGCCCACGACCGCGCCCTGGTCGAGGTTCTGCCGCTGTACAACAACAGTGTCGACGCGGTGATTAAAGACTGGAACAACTGTGGCTACAAGGAAAAGACACGGTGGGGGTTCCTGAATGAGCTTCCCAGGGATGGGAATCCTGGCCGGCCCCTTATGGCCGAGGGCTTGTGGCGGGACGGGAACAAGGTCGTCTGGAAGGATGGAGAAGGCTTGGTAGAGCTGACCTCATGATTGAACATGAATATGGAACTTGTACGTCGCAGTCCATGCTCATTACAGCTTTCGTTTCCCGTCTGGTCGATTGCTTTCCTTTACATTGCCGCCTTGCCTATTCTTTCATCACGGAGATTTATTCTTGTCGCACCAGGACTGGCCTTGGAAGTCTACTGGCCAGCGGCAACCCTACTTCTCGAATTCTCTATCGGTCGAAACGGCCATTTTTGGACCAGCGGTAATTCCCAGATCCTCATAAAAAGCTTCCGCATTGGGCTCTCTCCCAAGAAACTCCCTCAGACCTTCCATCTCATCGCGGGTACTGCCCTTTTCAATCACGGCGTGTCGATACCGACGCCCCTGTTTCGTACTCATAGGATCCTGCTTAGACTTGGAGTAAAACATGTCGGTAGAGTACACTTGAGAGTACAGATACCCGTAATAGCTCGACTCCATGCCACCCATCCAGTGAGAAAAGTTGGCGTAGCCGTGTCCCCAGTCCCTGGTAATACGAGGTTAGTAGCCTGGCCTTTCAGCATCAATTTTTTCGCTTACAGTTTTTTCGTCTCTACCTCGAGCCCTGGTGTACATCCGATGGAGGCTCCCAACTCGTTGAAGATGACGGAAGGGTCGAGCGTCGCCGCCTCTTCGGGAGTCTTGGACATATGGCACTTCAAGTCGAACATGGCCGTGCGCAGCTCTCGCAGCGTGTCCAGCGCTCCTGTGGCATTCTTGGACGCAACTAAGCTGTTTAGCAAATCATCCGGCATCTGCGCCCTTGTCTCCCAGTGCTGCGAGAGCGACCGCAGCACGCTTGGCGTCCAGCACCAGTGCTCGAGCATCTGTGACGGTACTTCCACAAAGTCGCGCGGGCCCGCCGTGCCGTGCATCTTGCAGTAGCGCGTCTTGCTGGTGATGTTGTGTAATGCGTGGCCCAGCTCGTGGAAGAGGTTGACGACCTCCCTGTGCTTCAGCAGCGAGGGCTTGTCGGGGGTCGGGAAGCTGTAGTTGCAGATGAGCGCGGAAGAGGGAAAGTGCCGCGTTCCGTCGTTGAGAGTGAATCCAGGCTGCAGGTTGCACTGCTGCTGGTGATTGTACTTGCCCTGTCGCGGATGGAGATCCATGTAAAGATAGCCGAGGAACGTGCCGCCGTCGACTTCATCTTCCCAAGCGCCGTACACGATATTATCCTCGTGCCATTTCACATCTGCAGCGCTGCCAGTAGGGCTCAGTCTCGCTAGATCGGCATCATCCAACTTGGCAAATACCAGACCCATGACTGTTTCGAAAATTCTGAGCATGCCGCCCACAGTCTCGCCAAGCGGAAAGTACTCGGCAATCCTGAGCTGGTCCACATTGTGGCTTTCCTCCAGCAGGATACGTTTGTAGTATGTTCTGTCCCAAACGTAGAACTCACCATCATCGAGTATTCCTTGCTTCTTGCAGTGCTGATTTTTGAGCTTTTTGAGCTGGTCGAGCTCTTTTTGCGCGCCAGGCACGAGTCTGGTCTGCAGATCAGCCAAAAAGTCATGGACGACTTTCGGGCTTTTAGCCATGCTACCGTCAAGTTTCCGCTCGGCATGGTTTTCAAACCCTAAAAGTCTTGCGGCTTCATCTCTTAGACAAAGCGTCTCTTTAAAGACGACAGCATTTTGCACAAGCTGCCTTTATCAGGACACGATCTGGATGCAAACGGAAGAGGCTTTGGTACCTTGTTGTCGTTGGCGACAAACACACGTTTGCGTGTCTCGGGGTTTGTCGCATGTTCAACGGTGGGATTAACATGTGGGTATTTGAATGTAAGCTGGAGCATCCCCTCATTCGCGCCAGACCCCTTCTCCAGGTTCGAAACAACATCATCAGGCACACCGAGTAGCTCTTCTCGTGTAAGCCACAAACAGCCATTCTCTTCGTTGAGGTTTCGTCTGTACTCTGCCTGCAGAGACTGGAGTTGTGTAGTAATCTGGAAAAATCTTTCGCGATTGGCTCCAGGTGGAATCGTGAGCCCGTAGGCAACATATTGCTGGCGCAGCCTCCGGATCAGCCGTATCTGCTCCTCATCAAGTCCGAGGGTCTGCCTCTTGTCGTACAGCGCTTGTACAAGACTGAATATGTCTCGACGTAGTACAGCACTGTTGTCGAATTCATCGATGATGTCGTCTGCTTTCCTGGAGTACTCCCGCATTTCGGGGTCGGGTGACACTTTCCTGTAAAAGCTAATGAGTCTGGTCTTGGTGGTGTTATGATCATAGTTGCGAGCTATGGCTTCGGCAACACCCGCGAATGTGGCATTTTCGGGGGTAAATGCGCTCAAGATTTCATCCAGCAAAATCTTTGTCTTTTGATTCACAGCTTCAGCGTCTCGAATGAGCGAACTCTTGTCTCTGGAGAACACTGGTGGAGCTTGAGGTGGCTCCCGGTACGCCGATCCGATGCCATGTTCCATCATGATTTGTGTAGTCAACATTCTCATGTGCACGTCTTTTTTGACTCTTTTTTGCAACATTCAGCGAGTTGCAGGTCAAGTTCATATAAGCGATGCAAGATGTCGAGCCAACAAATGCGGGGAAGCCTGTTCCGCGGGGTACGAATCCTTCGTTGGCCGAAGATGGTACATGACTGACTGGCACGCCCTGTGCAGGACGAGTTTCTGCCGCCACCAGAAAGGCGCGCGTCAAGCTAGAGTAACGAGTAATCAAGAGCGCATTGAAGTTTCGCATATCATCGCTCTCTCATTCTTTCCAATTAAAATAATGAAGCCGCAAAAGTTCGATTTCGCAGCTTGTAGTATTGCTGAGTGACGGCTCCCTGTACACCTCAGATTAACAACTAGGACGGCCAAATGCGGGTTTACGCTCAACAGACGACTGCCAGATTAGACTGACGCTGAAGTATTGGTGGGAAGTCTCGAGGACATCCAGTGCATTGGCTGATGGTTCATTGACACCAGTAGCATCATGGTAGTCGTGCGTAATAAGCCACGCTGATGGGGCTCGGTCAGAGCCTTCGCTATTAAATGAGCGTCAATAAATATTCTTTGTCTGTTTTTTAATACATTTTTGTATGTTGTAGGAAAACTGTGTCCTTTGTCAAAAATTGGTTAAATTTGTAAAATAGCAAGGCTGGCCGAAGAATAGAGGAAAGTATCTTGGGAGTATGGAGGAGACATGTGCTATATAACTTCACAATCTAGTCATACCGCGACTATAAAACTAATGCAGAAGAATTGACGCAAGATCCAATCTGAGATTTCTATTTATACTGCATTTTAAAACAATTTATGCGACATGCTCATGATTTCATGTGGAGCACCAGTCATACCCTAGATGCGTAATCGTGGCACGGGGCGCCTCAAAAGGGCCATCAACTTGGCGAATTATTCGTTGTGGAAAGAACCAAATAAAGAGAAAATAGGGAGAATGGAGTAGGTAGCATTCGCTACCGTTAGAAAGCACAAGGGCCCAGAGGTGTCGAGAGATATTTCAAGTCGCGCAAAGACAAGCAACAGAGAGATGCGGGAGCTAAGCACCTCTAAAGGCAAGGCCTGTCCTTATGAGCGTTGCAAACCTCGACAGGGATAGTAGCAACGCTCAGCTAAAGAACACAGCTCGAACGCTGACCTTTTCACCCGGTCTGTTGTTCACAACGTCGCCAGTCGTCAAAAGAGTGTAATCAACAATTCTCTCCGGGATTTCGCGAGGCGCAAGCACTCTCGTCACGCGGTGCATGTTGCAGACAAACTGGTTCTTGATGCATTTCGAGTCCTCGCCGCAGTCGGCCCGAGCGGCCTCGTCTCTCCACGCAATCTCTTCCAGGTCGATGATTTGATCGGCGATAAACTCCATCACGGGATTACCAGAAATGTTGGACAGCCGACCCTGGGCGACAGTGAGGGAGTGTCGCAGAAGCGCAATGGCGTCACGCCGAAGGACCGGTCGTCGGCATGTCTTGGAGATGAAAGTAAGTGACTTGTAAAGCGACGGCGTAAACTGCGTGTCAAACTCTGCCCGACGCGTCGCCTTGTTTTCCTCGGCGAGCGCCTCCTCGAGAACAAGAAAGGCTTCATCAAACTCTGCATCACAGGCGTCGTAGCAGGTTTCGTCCCAGAGATTCTCGGCCTTGTCAAGGTCCAGCTTGAACAGGATGTCTGCCAGAATGGAGCGTACTTTGAATATAGAGACATGCAAGGCGTTGGGTGGTTTGATACGCCTCAATGCTCCATACCGTTTCTCCCATTTCTCAAAGTGTTGACGAAGCACCGTCCGGCCCGCGGCAGCGACCACAATGTCCGTCTTTGTCGGTTGGAAGGGGACATTATCCAACGTGGCCCGTAGGCTGATCCAAATCATCTCAAACTCCACGTATGCTTGAGTAATGGACCCCAGTGGTCGTGCCTGAAACCATATAATGGCCTCGAGCCAGGTTTGGGCGGGAGGTTCGGAAGAAATGAACAAGGCCCCTTGTCTCAGGGTGCTGGATTTAAGAAAGTGATGAAGCAGCTGCATGGACAATTCCGACACCGATTCGCATCCGGTGCATTCCCAGAACTTCCAGTGTCTAATCAGACGACGAGTCTTCTCATGGAGGACCATGTTAGCGACTGTGTCTCCATTGAACAAGGCATAAACTCCATAAAGAACATTCGCCAGCATGACAATGGCTTTGTTCTTGGGGGTGAGGGAAGGCGCTTGTGTAATCTCGAGGACATGTTTCATCGACATTGAATATTGGCGTGTGCTCTCCTTGGCCGACCCATCGTCGGTGACCCTATGCGACATTGACAGACTGGCGATGGCATTGCTCCCATGCCAGATTGCCTCGACGTTGTGCATCACCTGCGGCAGAGAATATCGCCAGAGTTCTCCGTTGAACTCATCGGAAAGAAACGTGATGACATTTCCGAGAAAGTGTCTGCTCAGAGACAGCTCCTGTGCTGTCCCAATCACTGGCGCTGGGTACAACGAGCGACGTACGGCCGATGCCGCCGGCGGCGGGGAACGTGGATATGCACACTCTTTTTGAGCGCTGATGCATTTTCGGCACGCTGGTTTCGTCTCGTCGCATTTGACGCGGCGTTTCCTTTGCTCCTCAGTTAGCCGCAAGATGGACTTTTGCACTGTTGCGTCTGATCATCCCACTAGACTCAGGGCAGCCGCATACCTGCACGTGGAGCAGCCAGTTTTGACTCTTGGAGCCCATGACTTTTTGCGGTTGTCCAGAGGGCGCCACTCAATCACATCTTTGGCTCCAGCTGCTGCTGACGATGAAGGATTCGGCCTGGGGCGTAGCGGAGTATCCTTTGCATATGTTGCCATTATATCGTTGAGTGGGTATAGTTGGGCAATATTGGGCCGGCGCGGCCTCGATGCCTATTGTGCTCGATGCTGCGTGCGGCTGAATGCTGACAGGCAGGGATGATCCCGCCACGCCATATCCCGTCCACTAACAAGACGACCTCTACAATTTAGGGCTGTGGCAATGGCCTGTGGGTAAGGCTCTATTAGTATTTCCGCCATTTCTAACTCCCGCATCGCCGTGGTAAAGGTACGAGATCCCAAGCCAATACTTCTGCGGTCGGTTCCGCGCAGGCTATATGCTCTCCGATTTCAGCTTGGCAGCAGGCCATCCTACACGCTTACATCATACAATGATCTCTTCCAAAACGAGTAGAGTCAAGACTCCGCCATATAACGCGGTGCAGATGCGCGCTGTGCTGAGTGTAAAGTAACTTTGTAACACAGTGGAATTTTGGACTTCGATCATAGTGGACAGGCCTGATAAATCTTAGAACTCTTCTTTTCCTACGCGGCGTTCGGGTTGGCCACCAACCCTAACTAGTTGGTATCTAGTGTAGGTTGTGTACTGGGCAGAGGATCGAGCTGCCAGCGACTCCTGAGCAAGTATTATCCCAGATGGCAGTGACGTGGTGTTAAATCGCGCTACCGTATTATCCAATCCTGGCATGTGTATGCGCTTTCTTCGATTCTAGCCCTTAGTATTAAAACACAATGATGGGAATCATGTCGCAAAAAAGGGGGACTCTGGGCACCCGCCTCTCCGTACGAGGTATGTTCCTGGCGCATTCGCGTCGTATTTGTCTCGACTAAAGCGCTGTTTCATGCTCGGGGCGATGACTTACTATAGACCAACCCTCGTGCATGTCTTTCATCAACTCATAAGACATTATAGATAAAGTCGGTCATCAAATCTCACCTAGCAATCGAAATGTCTTGTGCAAAGACTAGCTCAAAGACCATGCAGAGCTGAACCGTGGGGCAGATGGCTCTCATAAAGGAGTCTTGGGTCGCGACTGCCATGAGCTCCAATTTGGAATCTACCAAAGGAAAAAAATGGCCTGGCTAATTCGAGATACATTTTGCCATCGACTTTGGTCATTTGCAGTCTACTACACCAGCAACGCGGCAGCTGCACCCGTACCAAGCTCGACCAACCCCGAGCTCTGGTCCAGTCGCCGCAAAAGCTTCATTGTTGCTCTTATTTGGTACCGCAATCTCCAATGGCTTCTGCAAAGAATATGGACACTTTGCTAACCCCGTGTAATAGTTTGTACACGTTTGTGATCTATCTCGGAGCCTCCGTCCTGGTTGGCTGTGCTGTGTAAGCACTTTAGTGTTGAGAGGATGAATCGTGCAAGCAGAAATCGTACTAACTGCACGAGAACAGACATTTACAAATGAAATATGAAAAATCCGAGGTGTACATGTCACTACTCTTTGCAAACTACGTCATCGGATGTCAGCCGATTGCCTGCCTCCCAAGAGATTGCTCGCGGCGCTAACACGATTGTTTTCATCTTTCAGATGGAGCTGGGGCCATGTTCTTTTCACCTCTTAGTGAGGTTTATTTCATCGGCCGCAATCCTCCCTATGTGTGCAGTCTTGCGCTTCTTGTCATCATCTCGGCGCTTGCCACGCAGACTGACTCACTCGAAGTTCTGCTTGCGCTGAGATTTCTGCAGGGACTGATGGGATCCCCCGCTCTTGCATCCATAGGCGGAACTTTCAGCGATATAGTGAGTCGCCGAGTTGCCTTTTTCTGCAATATCTGTCTTTTTTTTTTGTTGCCTTGTCTAACAAAGGGTCGTCTAGTTCTCGCTGAAGCCTATGGGAGTTGCCTTGGTATTTTGGATTTCAGCTGCCACCTGTGCGCCTGCATTTGGGCCTGCAATATCTCTCTACCTCGTTCGATATGCTGGGTGAGTTTTCCTGTAGCAAAATAAACTCGTGTTCATCGTGGCTCAGAGTTGACTAGGTGGCGGGCTCCATTATGGGCGCTCTTGTGGCTTACTCTTGGCGTCTTCGCTTGCTTCTTTTTTCTGCTGCCCGAGACCTACCCTCCTACACTTCGATATCAAGCGCGGAAGAACTGGACTTCTACCAGCAGCCACAATACCATTTTGACAGGAGAAACGGGTAGAAGCGGCTTTGCGTCACACTTGAAAAGGATCCTGGCAGAGGCAATAGGTCGACCGACCAAAATCATGCTTAGCTGCCCTGCAGTTCTTCTGGCCAACATTTACACCGCCCTGGTGTATCTCATTTACTATTCTTTTTTCGAATCGTTTCCTCGTATTTATACTCAGATCTACGGGTTCACTACTATTCAGCTGGGCTGGTCTTTCAGCGCTATTGCTGTTGGGGCTGCACTGGGCTGTCCACTCTACCTGTGGCTCTACTTCAGGACGACAAATGTCAACTCTCAACAGTCTCTTTTGGAAAATCCATCGTTAGTATTGAGACCCTCTCTTACAGCGTCGTGCGGTCTGGGCTTTAGCCTCTTTGTCTTTGGTAAGTTCCCTCATTCCGATAAATCCCGTCAATATCGGTGCTAAAGCAAGTGCCATCGCAGCATGGACAACGAGCCTTCACATCCACTGGATGGTGTCCTTGACCTCCATTTGTGTTTTTGTGTGTTGTGTATTTATCGTGTTGCAGTGTTTGGCGCTCTACATTGTGGCTGCGCACCCGAAACACGTAGCGTCACTCTTTGCTGGAAACGATCTCTTTCGATCGTTATTCGCAGCTGGCATGGTGGTTGGCAGTGGCCCATTGTTTGATAAGCTTGGCATGGCTAAGAGTATGACCATACTTGCCACGCTAGCTATTTTGATGGCGGTGAGTCAAATGCCAGGTTCGATGTTCCTGCCTTTAATGGACTAACGTTTGTTCCGGAAGCTTCTGCTAGGAGCGGTCGTTTTTGGTTTCAAAATAAAACCGCGCAAGAAGGTGGACAGCCGTCTCCTGTAGGACTGGCATTCATTCAAGTATTGAGTCTAGGCTGTAGCCCGATGTAACAGCGGCCAAGGTTCTTAGTTACAGTAGGTCTCTTCCTGAGGATGATCATTATTATATCGCGTTTTTGACCTCTAGAGTGAAGCTTTAGCTTAAGGAAAGAGGTATGCTAGCCATTCCCTATAGATACTGATGCATTAAAATTCTAAATTGAGTTAGCACCCTGAAGCCTTAGACACATCTTTACTACTTTAAGGGGGCAGCCTCAAGCGCTAGATCGTTCTACAAGCACTCAGGTTGCCACTTACCCTCTCATATGAGCTAGAACCGTCTATAAGGTCCTGCTAGCGAGAGCCAAAAGCGACTATACGAATACCGGAGAGAACATTCCTCCAAGTTTCACTTTTTCAAAAGACCAAGAAGGATTGAAAACTGTCACGGGAGACTTGTCTCAGGTCATGAAGCAGTACAGTTAAGGTACGGAAACTCAGTTGCGAAATCCTTTTTAAATGCTATGATTACAATGTCACTCTTTGTACCGGGAGGAATAGCAAGCACTGACCTCGAGAGCTTCTATAAGACAAAGCTGTGTGGTGTCTGACTAGCCAAGACCCCGGCCCTTGCACGCCAAACATACCGTCGAGCAGCTAAAGGATCGTATCAGCAATGTCTTCCCTGTAGATCACTTTTGTCTTACCTTTTCCCTTTTCTATTCACATGTCAGATTTTCCTGGTATAAATATGTCAGTACTGTACGGTTTAATGGGGGTTACGCAGCGCATGCCAACCTCGGCAAAGTTATTTACTGTAACATCATTCTGCGCGACAGGACTCGATATGCAAGCCACAATGGGGCTTGTCAACAGATTCAACTGGTTCAATGTATTCGTGTTGATTGTACTTCCCCTCATGGCATCAATTTTGTCTGTGTGGCATCCGCCTACCAGGTCTACGGTTGTGTTTGCTGCAGTTTATGGAACGCAATCCATGATTGGAATTACAGCGGGCAAGTACCATCTTCTCTTGAATGCAAGTCTAAATCGAAACTAACTACAGTAGGTTATCATCGTCTCTGGTCGCATAGGGCTTATACAGCATCTTACCCTCTGCAAGTGTATCTCGCAATTGTGAGCTCGAGCGCAGTGCTAGGCTCGATTTTATACTGGTCAGAACTTCATCGTGTCCACCACAGATATACCGATACCAGCCACGATCCTTACGGCATGCAACAAGGATTTTTCAATGCCCACATCGGCTGGCTTCTCTCTCCGTCCAAGAGTGGAAAGAGTCCAAAGGTAGACGTTTCTGACTTGAAACGAAACAAAATTGTCCAGTGGCAATATCGGAATTTTTACTACCTGTCAATCGCCACTGCCTATGGTTTCCCTGCCTTGATGTGTGGTTTGATTGACGGCGACTGGTTTGGGGGCCTGATATTCGCTGGGGCGTTGCGAACTTGCTTCGTACAGCAGGCACAGTTTATGCTCAACTCGGTGGCTCATTATATGGGCAGTCAGCCATTCGAAAGTCGGCACTCGCCACGAGATAACTGGTTTATGGTGTTTTTGACCTTGGGAGATGGCTACCACAACTTCCACCACTCGTTTCCAACAGATTACCGAGGGGCACCAGGTCTGCTCAAATATGACCCCACTGGGTTCTTCATTTACGTTTGCAGCTTTTTCAGTCTTTCCTCGAATCTCCAGAAGATTCGGAGCCAAGAAATTGATAAGAGAGCATTGCAACAAACAGTCACTCTGGCAAAGAAACAGAGCGAGACGCTGGACTGGGGGAGACCGGTTGACAGTTTGCCTCTATACACGTGGGACGAATTCACCGACGCGGTAGCCAAAGGTCAGGATTTGATTCTGATCTCTGGCGTAATATACGATGTCGGACATTTCATTCCTCAGCATCCAGGGGGCTCTTCGTTGTTGAAAGGCATGCTGGGCAAAGATTGCAGCTCGCAGTTTCATGGAGGAATGTATGATCACTCGCAAGTGGCGCGAAACATGCTGAGAATGATGCACATAGCAGTGCTTGAGGGCGGGCAAGAGGTAGAAATTCTCAAAGAGAATCAGCATGAATCATAAATAAGTAATTAGAGTACAAGTCAAAACCGGCCCCATCTCTACAGGTCCCAGATCAAGCATAGAGTTGACGCAGTTGATAAACTGACAACTCTCCTTTTTGGGGGGACTAACAGCAAGTTCGGGAGGGTAGTCACGGAGTCTTCTCTGGAATTCTGGTCTCGCGCGCTCTTTGGGCCGTCCGTTCCTGACACGGCATCTTTCCTGTACTAGCTTGGAAAAGGGTCGAGCTCAGTAAGTCCCAGGGACTTCTTGACTATTCATACTCTTTCGAGGGGCTGGATTCGCTACATATACTGCTTACCCAAGAAACTGTATTGTTTGTACTTGTTACGCAAGTATAACAAGTTGAGAGGTCAAGTTACAACACATTTGTGCAAGAAACGGCTCAGCATGAGAGGGCGATATGAGGCTACAACTGCGCGCCATGTATGCTCGTTCATGTGAAAGATAGGCTAGGGAGTGGACGATACTTCTTAAACATTCCCATACCAGTGAAAAAGAGAGAAATATATATATCGTACTAAGCCATTACTCATTGCGGTGACTTGCAATTCCAAGACGTCTCACTAGTCGCGGAGTGATGTCGGTCGTAGATGAGAAGCTCCGAGCTGTATGCCCCGGTGCCACAGTTGTCAATTGACCATGTCTGATTTTGATGCACCAAAGAAATGGATTTAGCGTTCCTTCGCACATGCTCATCCTTGTGTCGATCAGCGCCGCCACCGCCCTGAATATCATCAGGCGGTGCCGCTTGCCCGCCTAGGGCCTCCACAGCGGCCCTTCGTACGTCCACGTCTTGGTCGTCGAGCCTTGTCAATACCTCAGGCTTGTCCCTGGTGCCAAATTGACCGCCAAGTGGGCGAGCGAGGGGCAATTGCGGCCCTGCTTGCGGCGGAGAGGTCGACGTGAAAGTGTGTTGTGTCAGGCGGAATGTCAGTGATGGGCACCGTCTTAGAAACGATGAGGTAGATCCGACGGGTTGAAGTGAGCGAGCGAGAGAACAACCATTCGAGCCTGTCCAGTGTTTGTTGCGTAGTAGAAGGACGGCTCTTAGAAGAATGGCGAGGTGCCCAGAGAGAAGAGGTCCTGCGGCAGACGCACTATTCTTTGTGGGACTCGGTTCACGGCTTCAATGGTGGCCTGGGGGGATGTGCGGTTGCTTGACATGGTCGCAGGAGTTCCGGGCACTTGAAGTCAGCTCATGGACGTGTCGTGTTGGGGTCGGGCGCACCACCAGTTCATTCGTCGGTCTTGCTCTCGGCCCAAGTCTCGGCTTTGGACGTCAGGCTAGAGATGGCCTTGGCTACAATGCCTTCGATGCAGTTGTTGTTCAGGTCTCATTACTCGGGTCATTAAACTAATGCAGATTTTAGTCCCGTTTTGCTGACTTAGTCCTGTACCCCATGTAGTGAGCCAGGACCATGGCCCAATGTTTGATGATGCAAATTCCAGACATGGGCGTGTACTAAAGTCTAGTCAAAGCTCGCCATGTTGCCGGGGACTTGGTTCTTTCCTGGCTGTACCTATTTATATTTTAATATGGCTCTCTTCGCCGTTTGCTTGTGGTAGAAATACTTCCGCCTTTGTCCATAACTTTACTCAAACACTTCAAGTCTTGTCACTGCCTTGTTTAGACCCCCCCTCCACTTCCTCGTACTTCTCACTACGTTGCCCTGTCCTGCAACAATGATCGAAACCAAAGACTCGCCTATTTCCCAGTTCTACTGCGATAAAACCATTTTTCTCACCGGTGCCACAGGCCTGCTAGGGACTGTGCTTTGCTGCAAGCTGCTACTAGAAACGGACGTCGCACATGTATACGCACTTGTACGCGGGGGCGAATCGTAAGTATACTTCAGGCAGAAATCATAATATACCTCGGTTTTTTACTGACTCTACTTAGCCGCCTTTGGCAAGTCTGGGATCAGCTGCTCCCGGAGGATATTGTCTGTCGGATGCGCAAGCGTCGTCGCCTCACCGCTGTCGACGGTGACGTGATGCTTCCCTGCTGCGGTCTAAGCGCCAAGGTTCTCGACGGCATTGCACAGTCGACATCGACGATTATACACGCGGCGTCGACGCTCAGCCTGGTGGCGCCGCTGAAAGTAATCGCTGGCCAGGTCATTGACCCCTCGATCATGATGAGCCAGCTAGCACTATCTTCTTTCCCTAAACTCGAGCAATTCGTGTTTGTGTCTACCGCGTTTGCCACCTTGTGGATGCAGCGAGATTCGCGCGGCGCTCTCCTAGGTCCCGTCGACTCTGTCAAGGAAGACATTTGTGGCCTGCGCGCTGATGTTTTTGCGACGCTCGATTGTGAGCTCTCAGACATCAAAAATCATGGCACTACACCCGAGTACGAATTTGGAGACTGCGTGACGTCGTACACGTATGCCAAAAACCTGACAGAGAGATACCTCTATCGACAGTTTCGAGAGAGCGGCATGCTTGGAAAGCTACTCATATTCAGGCCATCTTTGTTCTCGCCGGCGGAACAATTCCCCACGCCCATGTTCCAAAAAATGGACTCGTGCCCCAGCAACTTGTGGTATGCGTTTTTGATCGGCAGCCCTCCGACCAAAATTGAATTCGTGAACTACCTTGCGAACTCAGACAGCGCCTCCATCGATGAGATCCCGATTGACATTGCAGTCAATCGTCTTCTGGCCCATCTTGCCTCTGGCACTTGCGGCGTTGTGCATGCAACAGCAGGACAGCAATACCAGAGCTCCGTGAACTATCTATGGCGGTATGTGACGGGCTGGCGACGGGGCTGGCTCGGTAGACCGAGCATCTCGTGGCGCAAGGGAAGTTGGAATGCTCCCGACTTGACCGGTATGAGTCGTGTCTTCAATGCAACCGGTACGTCGATTCAATTTGAAAACACAAAGACTGAGTGCTTGTGGGAGCAAATGACAAAAGGCGAAAGGCTGGCGTGGCCGCTATGGATCACAGAAACCATCAACACGCCCGAGAAACTCGAACTACGCCGCATAGATCTCATCAAGGCAGTGCAGGCGCGACTGAGGGAAAAGTCCAGACTCAAGTATTACGCTTCCAAGCTATGGATTAAATGAGGCTCTTTCGGATAAATCTGTCGAGTACATTATTTAATAAAATGGAGTCGCTCACTTGGTTCTACGAACTCGCGGCAATGGCAGCCGCACGCTTAGACTTAATATGAAGCTATTGTATAAAAATATACAACTAATACTGCTGATTTAGTAAATGGCATTGATAATCTATTTACCATCATTTTACCAAATCTCGTTTCCTTATAATACTTACTCTTTATAATGTTCCGATAATATAATCATACTCTTAATATCAATAAGCCTTCCACTCTACGACTTGAATGGTTCCCTTCTTTCATGCCGCGGCCATGGCTTTTCAAAAATAAATTACTGCAGTTCGCCTGTGATTCGTTCGCGAGCAGCGTACTTCTCGGCCAGAGTGGCCAATTAGGCGGTCAAGCGGAAGCCCCGGAGCCCAATCCGTCGGCCGACATCAATCCTTGACTGAGACGCTTCGTCTCACGGATCCCCCAGCATCAAGCTGGCTTGAATTCTTGCCGAGGAGATTAGGCTATCAGTGCGGACTACCAAGTAGTGATGGCGCTGTAAGCGGCCTGTGAGCTAGGCGCCATGGCGAACCGGCTGTGTGGGCGAGCTCAAGGTAATTTCGATGTAATCTCGGGACCGTTTCATACGAAAACGGATCTTTGATTGACAAAATACCATGATCCATTTTTGGCAACTTTAATTACACTTTGTAGCTTACCCACCAGGCCAAATTATTGACAGCGGCCCTAGGCGGATGCAACGGGGCTCCATGACGCCATAGCAACGTCAGGCCACTACCGTAGTCACAATCATCCAATCTGCCAAACATTTACCAAGAACCAACATATAATTTATAACGGAGAATACGATCTTTTAGTCCTTCATTTGTACTCCCCTATCCTCAAAGCACCATGAGCGTCATTGTCGCGGTAAACGCTGGGTCCAGCTCTGTCAAGCTATCGGCTTACACTAGGGGAAGCGCCGGATCGCCCACGGAGATCGGCAACGCTGAAGTCAGTGCACTTGGCGGAGAGTCTGCCCGGCTCAAGTATTCTCGCCATGGCGAATCCGTCAAGGACGAAAAGGCAGAAAAGGCAGGCGAATCTCACGAAGCAGCTTTCCGAGCCATGGTGGACATTCTCGTCCAAGACTTTCAACTGCGCCAGGTCCAGAGCATGCAAGACATTGGCTTAATCTGCCACCGGGTCGTCCACGGCGGCGACTTTGAAGACTGCCAGGACATCACGGAGCAGACCTACAAGCAGCTGGAAGAATTGGTTGACCTGGCTCCGCTGCACAATGGAAACGCCATGGGAATTATCCGATGCTGCTTCAAACTGTTTCCCAGGAGCAGGAACATGGCCTGCTTCGATTCGCAGTTTCACAGAACCATTCCAAAGCACATATCCACGTACCCCATCAACCAGGACGTCGCCGCTCGCAAGGGCCTGCGCAAGTATGGATTCCACGGGCTCAGCTACGCGTACATTGCGCGGCAGACGGCCCTGCACCTGGAAAAGGACATGGACACATTGAACATTATTGCGCTGCATCTGGGCAGCGGAGCCAGCGCCTGCGCAATCAAGCACGGCCGCAGCCGGGACACGAGCATGGGCTTGACGCCAGTGTCTGGCCTCCCAGGCGCGACCCGCAGCGGGAGCATTGATCCCAGGTATGTAACTACACGCCCGCCCGCACCCGCCACGGAGCCTTATGCTAGACTGTCGGCTGACACTAAAATTCTCTGCTTGCCGTCCAGTCTGGTCTTTCACTACACCAGCTCCGCGGGCAAGCTGTCGTCCTCGGCCACGGATGAGCTGCACATTACCCGCGCCGAGCAGATTCTCAACTCGGAGAGCGGGTGGCACGCCCTCGCCGGCACAAAGGACTTTGGCACAATCGCCTCGTCCAGTGATGCCAAGCACAGGCTTGCCTTTGACATATTCGTCGACCGCATATGTGCGTTTGTGGGGAGCTACTATGTCTCACTGCGCGGCGAGGTGGACGCCTTGGTCTTTGCCGGCGGCATTGGCGAGAAGAGCTCGCAGCTTCGCAGCGCAGTCACAGACGAGTTGAGGTGCTTGGGCTTTAGCCTCGACAGCGGCGCCAACAGCCAGAAAATGTCGCGGACCGTTCAAGACATTAGCGGGCCGGATGCGCGGCACAAGGTCCTGGTGTGCCAGGTCGACGAGCAGCTCGAGATGGCGAGGCTCTGCAGTCAGTCAGTCAGTACGTAACTAGCGATAATGCGAATCCCTAGAAAGAGAAAGTGCTGTTGCGTCCCTGAGCTCGTTCTGGTGATTGGGAAACGGTAAAAATAAAATAGCGAGCCGGCCTAAAAGAAATTACAACAACCGCATCACGTCCTGAGCACGCGGCCATCGAGCCGGTCTTTCTTTTTACAGGCAAGTCAAGCGACCTCGCGACTCCCTCAGCAAGTCGTTCAAAGGGGGGGTTGGAATTTTGCGGCATCATGACCTACACTGGCAGCAAGCCATGTCGCTACGAGTACTCATCTTTGCCGACGCTTCCGAGTAGGTGGCACAGTTGTCAATGACCATATTTGTCCGAGGCCGACAAAAGTTACGCCCCGGCCAGTCGCACGGCGTATTGCGCATCAAACGACCCCTACTTGCGATACCGCATACTTCAGATGCGCCAGAGGCTAAAGAAGTTCTCCGGGTATACAAGCGTTGGGTATCTTGGCACTGTATTGTCGCGGCCGCGGCGAGATGAAGGATGGCCCGGGCCTTGCTGGAGACTTTTGTGCTGCCGTTACGGAACAATTAGAGCCCAATCGGTCGGTGTCAATATTTCATCATCGACAAGCGCACGCAAATGTCCATTGGGCCGCGGTTTGCTTTCAACAGATCGCAGAAAGCTAGGCATACTGTATTATGCGCCAGAAACCCAACTAATGAGCCTCATCTCCCAGATTGTTCTTCTTGATCCAGTATCATAATAAAGCCCTAGACGAGCTAGCCGTCAAAGTTGACCTAAGAACGTCTCCTCTGCATGATGACGGCAGTAGCTCCGAAATGTACAAGCCTGATGGTCGACTTTTCCTGCTCTATTATTGGTAAAAAGGAAAAAGTCCGCTGGGTGTGTTGAATCTCCCCAAAACGTGTCACTAAATAGTTGAGATGACACACTTGTCTTCAGCTCACCACGAAACAGCTCAGAATTGATTGCCACCAAGTTGTTTACCCTCTGAGCTAGCCACTGCGGGTAGCGAAATGCCACCGTTCAACCGTACAAATTTAGGAATAATTCAATTATACTTGAAACATAAATATTAGTGTCTAATATACTAATAAACACGGTTATGCTCATTACTACAAGAGCAGTCGACGTACTCATGTCTAGCCATCCCTGGCTCGGTTGAGCTGTTCCTTGTAAGTCTGGTCTCATTTGAACTGCGCCTTGTTGTAGATATCTTCCGGATCTGCGACAATGTCAGTTATACATCTCTCTCGAATATTGCAACTGCTCAAAACTCACCGGCTCCGTTTTCAGCAATAAACCTCTTGACGTCACTCTTCTGGCGCTCAACCTCTTTGAGCTGCTCCTGTATCTGGCCTTTGCCGCCGCTGGTGGCCGCGTCCTCCGACTCGGCCGCGCGCTGCAGCGCCCACTGCGCAATGTGGAAGCGGCTCAGCTCGTTGACGAGCATCATGTCAAACGGCGTCGTCGTCGTGCCCTCCTCGTTGTAGCCCCGGACCGCCATGCGGTACGTGTTGCGGTGGCCAAACAGCAAGCCCTGCAGCTCCTGCGCGTAGCCGTGGTAGTTGAAGTAGACGGGCCTGTCGCGCGTAAACATGGCCGTGAACTCGTCGCGCGTCATGGCGTGCGGGTGGCGCGCCTCGGGGGCGAGCACGAGCAGGTCCGTCACGTTGACGACGCGCACGCGCAGCTTTGGCGCCACCTTTTGCAGGAGCTCGGCGGCCTTGATGACCTCGAACGTGACTTCCACGCCGACGCCGACGAGCACGACGTCGGGCTCGCCACCGCCGTCGGTCGAGGCAAACTTCCAGACGGACGCGCCCTTGCGGCAGTGCTCGGCGGCATCGCCGGGCGAGAGGTAGACGGCCGTCGGCTGCTTGGAGCCAATCATGAGGTTGACCTTGTTGGTGGACTGCAGGCAGTGGTCGACGGTGGAGAGGAAGCAGTTGGCGTCGGGCGGCAGGTAGACGCGCGCGGCCTCGGCCTTGAGGCTCAGCACGGCGCCGATGAAGGACGGCTGCTGGTGGGAGAAGCCGTTGTGCTCCTGCCGGGCCCAGGTGCTCGTCTCAATGTAGTTGATGGAGGCCAGGTCGGCGCGCCACGCGACCTCGCGGGCGACCTTGTTGAACTTGGAGTACTGCGCCATCATGGTGTGCACGATGCCGAGAAAGGACTCGTAGCTGGGGAAGATGGCCGTCCGGCCCGTCAGCGTGTAGCCCTGCATGAAGCCCTGGCAGCAGTGCTCGGACAGGATCTCAATGACGCGCCCGCCCGACGCGCGAGAGTACTGATCCCACTGAAAGTTGCGGCCGCTGGCGTCGAGGATCGCGTTGAGCTTGTTGCTCTCCAGCTCGTCGGGCGAAAACATGCGAAACGACTTTGGGTTGTCAATCGACACCTGCTTCAGGAGCTCGCCTATCGTCTTCATGCTGCTGGCGGCACTGTCCTTTTCGATGCCAAACTTTTTCCAGTCGGGCATCTTGAGGGGGCTGTAGGCGTCATACGTCAGCTTGTTCTGGCCCAGCCGCTTCGACGCATTCTTCGGCAGCGCCGACAGCACGCTTTCAGAAGGCTTCCCGTCTTTGAGCAGCGAGTCGACCCCGTAGCTGCTGAGCCAGTCCTGTAGAATGTGCAAGTGGCCCTCGTCAGTCTTTGCCTTTGGGGTCGGGATTTGGTGCGAGTGGAACGAGCCCTCCATGAATTCGCCGTCGACCTTTTTGGGGCCGGTCCAGCCTTTCGGGGTCCGGAGCACAATCATGGGCCATCTCGGCTTGACAATGGGCGACCCCGACCGGGCCTGCTTCTGAATCTCGCGAATCTCGGCGACAGCCCACTCCATGGCGTTGGAGAGCTCCTGGTCAATCTTGTCCAGCGCTTCCACGATGCAGACCTGGTATCCGTAGCCCGAGAAGAGCGAGACGAGCTCCTTGTCGTCCATGCAGCCAAAGATGGTGCGCTCGCTAATCTTGAAGCCGTTGACATGGAGGATGGGTAGAACGGCGCCGGACTCGGCGGGGTCAATGTACTTGATGGCATGCCAGGCCCTGTGGTTGTTAGTGGTAAGAAAGACAGGTGCCATCATCAGGGAAAATGCTTACGTAGCTGTCGGGCCAGTCTCTGCCTCTCCGTCGCCGACGATGCATGTCACCAACAGATCGGGTCGGTCCATCACCGCACCAAACGACACAGCGAGGGCATAGCCCAGCTCTCCGCCTTCGTGGATGGCGCCTGGTGTTTCCGCATTGACATGGCTGAGGGAAAATCGTCAGCAGTCAATTTTCGACAGTAGAGATCTGCCAAGAATTTCAAGCAGTAATGCGAGTCCTCGTGGGATCTGCTTTGCTAATTGCTCAAGGTCCCGCTGGGTGTAAGAGACGTACCTGGGGAAACCACCTGGCACGGAAAATTTGGAAATTAAATTCTGCAGGCCCTTCTTGTCCGCGCCATACATGTCGGGATAAAACTTTTGCAGCGACCCTTCGATCCAGAGCGACGCCAGCACAGCGGGCGCACCATGGCCAGGGCCGACGACGACAATGGTGTCGAGGTCATGGCGCTGGACCAACAGGTTGACGTGGGACCAGACGAGGATGAGCCCGGGGCAGGTACCCCAGTGACCTGGGAAAAACGGGCATTTGTAAGTCTAATTTACGTGAGATGAACGACAATGAGACTTACCAAGAAGCCTGGGCTTTATGTCGTCGAATGTAAGATTGCGTTCCAAAAGCACATTGTCTCGCAGAAAGATCATTGCTGGGCACAAGTCAGCCACCGCAACTGCCCAAAAGAAAATATTTTGAAAAAACAAAAAAAAAAAAAATAAAGTTCATACCTCCCGCGATATAACACGCCGCTTTCTGGAAACTCTGCAAGCCCTGAAGCGTCGCCTTGTCGAGAGCCTTGTGCGGCACCTTGGGCACGAGCTCCAGCGTCGACGCCGGCAGGCGGCTCGGCAGGGCCGGCGGGTTCGCCTCTGTAATGACTTCACCGGGCATATTGATGATTTATAAACCTCTTTCCTTTTTTGCTTGGTTCGACGAGTCAATTGATATCATGCGGAAAGGGGATATCAAAATATGCAGCTTCGAGATATTAATAAAACAAACGAAAAAAAAAAGTCCAGCTTGCTTGCCGCTGCATGCATCACAACGGCGCGCCGGACATGTCGTTCCATGACGGCCAGATGACGTCGGCATCAGGCTCCGGCTGCACCGGGTCGTGCCAGCACAGAGTTTATTTGACGGATAAAACTCATCTGTCGATAGTTATAGTTAACTTACGACTGCTTTCGGATGATGCGGGGTTTCAACGGATTATCCCAACCCGCGTATATTCGGACCGTTGAGGGGGGGTTGAAAGTTTGGGCCGCGACGGATCTAGCAGTTAGTTGCCGCACATCGTGACAAGGGCCGCTGTCGATCAATTAGACATGGGACGCAGGTTTACCAGAAAACTGGCCGCAGATGTACTTTTCAGAATTGTTTTTATCGCTATTTTTTTTCTTTCTGCGGCTAAATGAAAATGTCATGCAACACTACCACTGCATTGGTATTCCAAAAACTCCCAAACGAAACTTTTTACCAAGCTCGACAACGCTTTCCGCAGCCTTGACAAATGGTCCAACTAGTAACAATTGTGTGCTCGTACAGTGGCAGCTCGCTTATTGAGCCTTGTCGGTAACGCACCCGCTGGAAGCGTCCGTGACGAGGCGCGCGTACTTGGTCAGGGTGCCGCGGGTGTAGCGCGGGGGAGGCGCCTTCCAGGCCTTTCTGCGGGCGGCCATCTCCTCCTCGGGCACGTCGAGGTCGATGACGCGCTTCTCAGCATCAATGACAATGTGGTCGCCGTCCTTGACGAGGGCAATGGGCCCGCCGTCGAGCGCCTCGGGCACAATGTGGCCGATGATGAAGCCGTGCGAGCCGCCAGAGTAGCGTCCGTCGGTGAGCAGAGCAACGTCCTTGCCGAGACCGGCTCCCATAATGGCAGACGAGGGCTTGAGCATCTCGGGCATGCCGGGGCCGCCCTTGGGGCCGTCGTAGCGAATAATGACGACAGTCTTCTCGCCCTTTTTGATCTCGCCGCGCTCGAGAGCGCCAATCATGTCAGGCTCACTGTCAAAGACGCGAGCCTTGCCCTCGAAGCGAAGGCCCTCCTTGCCGGTAATCTTGCCGACGGAGCCGCCGGGGGCGAGGGAGCCGCGCAGAATCTGAATGTGGCCGGTGGGCTTGATGGGGTTGCTGAGAGGACGGATAATGTCCTGATCGGTAGGGAACTCATTAGCGTCCTTGACGTTTTCCTTCATGGTCTTGCCGGTGACGGTGATGCCGGAACCGTCAATGAGGCCCTCCTTGATCAGGTACTTGAGCAGCGCAGGGGTGCCGCCCATGTTGTGCAGGTCGGCCATGACGTACTTGCCAGAGGGCTTCAGGTCGGCGAGGAAGGGAATGCGATCCGAGACGCTCTGGAAGTCGTCAATGGTGAGCTTGACTCCAGCGGCATCGGCAATGGCGAGGAGATGCAGGACGGCGTTGGTGCTGCCGCCGAGGACCGTAATGACGACCATGGCGTTCTCGAGAGCCTGACGGGTGATGATGTCGCGGGGGCGAATGTCCTCCTTGATCAGGTTCTTGATGGCCTCGCCGACGCTCTCGCACTCGGCAATCTTTTCCGGGCTGTCGGCCAGGTTGCTGCTGCTGCCGGGGAGGGTCAGGCCGATGGTCTCGATGGCGGTGGCCATGGTGTTGGCAGTGTACATGCCACCGCAGGCGCCCTGGCCGGGACAGGCGTTGCGCACAATGTCGAAGCGCTCCTCCTCGGTGATCTCGCCGCTAATGTACTGGCCATAGGCCTGAAAGGCTGAGACAATGTCAATCGGTGCGCCGGCCTTTGTGCAGCCGGGCTTGATACTGCCGCCGTAGACCATGATGCTGGGGCGGTTGACGCGGCCCATGGCGATGGCGACGCCGGGCATGTTCTTGTCGCAGCCGGGCAAGCTAATGTTGGCGTCGTACCACTGGCCGCTCATGACGGTCTCGATGGAGTCGGCAATGATCTCGCGGCTCTGGAGAGAGTAGCGCATGCCGGTGGTGCCCATGGAGATGCCGTCGCTGACGCCGATGGTGTTGAATCGGTAGGGGATGAAGCCGGCCTTTTTCACAGAGTCGCGGACGGCCTTGGAGAGGTCGAGCAGATGCATGTTGCAGGGGTTGCCCTCGAACCAGACGGACGAGATGCCAATCTGGGCCTTGTTCATGTCGGCCTCGGAGAGACCCGTGGCGTAGAGCATGGCCTGCGAGGCGCCCTGGGACTTGGACTGGGTCAGGGTGCCCGAGTATTGGTTGTACTTGTGCTCGTCATCGGCGCGGCGAGGGGCCGTTGTCGAGAGGAAGCGGCTGGCGCAAACGCGTCAACAGGGTCGTTCGTTGATAGCATGACGGGCGCGGCAGGTGAGCAATTGAATCACGTACCTATTTTGTGTGCCATTGGCAATGCTAGCGGAAGCTCTGGACAGGCTCGCCAGGCCGGCGACGCTCCGTTGGCGCAGGCAATGGGACAGCATTGTGCGGATGTGTGTGGTGGTAGAGAGAAAAAAAGTACAGGACTGTGATGAGCAGACAAACGGCCGACAACGGTCTCGGTTAATCGGTGTTGATGGCAGACGCAGCTGCCGAGGATGCCGCGGGGAGGCCAGAAAACTGTAGAAAGAAAATGATGACAATTGAAGTCTTGATTTCCGCCCTATGGCAGATTTTTTTTTAGTTTTGTAGCACTTTTTGGTGTCTGTCCCTGTGATCTTCCCTGTGATCTCTGTCCCTGTGACTTGGGCTCCAAGCCGGCGACTCACTCACTGTCCGCCGTGGGAGCTCCCCGCCAAAATAGAGGCCCGCTTGCGGCTCATTATTGTAATTGCTGCCGTGCCATTGGCTGCGGTGGGTGCTTGCTGTCAATCTCCTTGGCTACCGCCGATCTTTGGGTTGGTTGCAAAGACAGTTAATAATGCTCAGTAAATTCATTGCAAGCAAGAATGCAATTGATATTAATACTTTAAGTGAATAGCTGCCACCAATTCAAATTATTGCATGAAACCAAAGTCAAAACAGAGCATGCCAACACATCCACAGATTACCCCTGCCACATGAAGTTGAGCCTGTCCGACATCGGCAGCATGGCTCCAGCTGTATTCATTCAGCCAGTCAGCACTTTGATAAGTTTGGTACACGAATCACACGGCAATTTTTATTTATCGTGACATTCGCTTTCATGTTTGTACAAACTGCATAGTTGACATGTCCTGTATTCGCACGTCTGCCTCAAGATGGAGTGCCCGGAGTCTGGTCCTTCTTCTTCTCCTCAGCATCGGCTTCCGTACGCTTGTTCAGAATCTCGTCGATGACTCCCAGCTCGAGGGCCTCTTCTGCACTCAGATACTTGTCGCGCTCCATCATCTCGTTGACCTCCTCCAGGGTATATCGGTCGTGGCCCTTGGCCTTGTTTAGGTGGTGTCGCATAATCTTGTTGGACTGCTCGCGGATCTTTTGGATCTGGTTGGCATAAATCATAATGTCCGAGGCCTGCCCACGTGTACCGCCGAGCGGCTGATGTATCATGATTGAGCTGTGCGGCAGGGAATATCGCTTGCCGGCTTCGCCACCAGCCAGCAAAATGGCAGCCATGGATGCGGCGCCGCCGATGCAGACTGTCGAGACGGGTGATTTAATATATGTCATCGTATCATATATGGCCATTCCTAAACCAATCATCAGTCTGAGGCTTGTATCGTTTGCTAGAACTGGCGCTCAACCAACCTGACGTCACCGAGCCTCCGGGCGAGTTTATGTACATGGTAATCGGCTTGTCGGGGGTGTCGGATTCCAGCCAGAGAAGCTGGGCCACGATCGAGGCAGACATGTAGTCGTTTACTTCGCCATTGAGGCAGATGATGCGCTCCTAATCAATGTCAGCTGCCGAAGCCAGTCAACTCGACGCCAGATCCTACCTGGAGTAGCTTGGAAAAAATGTCCCCTGAGAGAAAGAAAAAGGTCAGTCAGTTATTAGGCACAATTCGACATCTCCTGCAGCCATACATGTTTTGCGACCAGCAGCCTATGCGATGGTTAGCATTTCTCACGGCAAGCCACTATCGCGCCACTCACAGAGGTCTCTTCAATGTATGGCATAGGCAGGTAGTCCATGGTTGGCGTCGCTCCAGACGATCCAGAGTATCCAAAACATCTCGCCTGCCGCGTGGTCAGTTGTCGTAGCGCTGGCAATATCCTCGCCGATCGAAACATGGTTGTGGTTTTTTATGTTGAAAGAGCAAAGCTCGAAATTGGAGTAGCTTGTCGCGGGGGAGAAGCTTGGAGCTTCGATGCGGCGCCGTTGCAGGTGGGCTCCACTGGCTCAAGTTCCCCAAGGCCCAGATTCCAGCGCCCATATTTTTCTCCGACGATATCCTCTTTAATTGCGATACCACCGAGCTGCCGCGCGTCTGCAGCAAAGCATCCAGCCCCGCGAGCAGAGGCATCATGAGACGGTGCACCACGGAGGTGCCGCGGAAATTGTGCGCCTCTGGTCTAGCGTGCTCGGGCCGACGATGGACGTCGCATAGCAGGTCCTCCCTGACAGATGAGGCGCTGCTTGAAAAGGTTGGCGCGCGGCTCAACGATGACGAGTACGGCGAGAAAATCACACTGGATGCCAAGAAGAAGACGATATCTACGGAAACCGGAGAGCTTCCCATGTCTCCGCTGTTTGATCCTGCCTGGATCAAGTCGCGAAAGCGGCAAACAAAGGAACCGCCGCGTCCAGCAAACGGCCAATTCCAGAAGCATCTTGAAAGAAACCCTTTTGGTACAGTTGATTTCTTTTACCACTCATCATGCAGGCTTTTGATCGTCTCTGATTTGCTAACAAGCGCGCAGCACAAGCCCTTGCGACGCCAATGCGATACTGCGCCGTGACCAAGACCCATCAACCGCGATATTTTTTGCAGCGATTCGACGTGGTTCGGCACCCAGAAACGAATCAGGGCTGGCTGGCTCCCGCAAACGATGCCTACAGTCACATACAAAGGAACGAAGAAGTACGTGCGAATGGCCTGGCTGCTGTGACTGCAAAGTCTTCCGGTGGACAGGACGAAGCCGCTGCTCGGGTCACGGGTTACGTCGCGTCGCAGAAATCAGTCTTTGACACGCTGTCAGGGCCGAACAAGAGGCTGCGTGGCGCGTTGCTTGCACGTCGAGCCGGCATGGCCGTCAGCCCAGAAGCCAGGACACCCGTGTGGCGGCATAACATGAGCGAGGTGGTGCTTCAGAACATGCGGTCCGAGGCTGCAAGCGAGCTCATTCGGAGAGCAAGCGTAGCGAGTCACAAGTTTGTTCAGCCCTGTGCGAAATGGGAGGACATCAAGAACGTCGAGAGACGCGGCTGCGTTCTGTGGTTGCCACAGGCCAGGGACGAAGCGACAGCGCGACAGCATGCGACCTTTGATGTCGAGGGCGTCAGCTATGGTAGCAAGATGGCAGTCCATAACTTGATCTGGCTCCTGGGTGAGACAGAGGCTGCCAGACTGCGCAGCGAATCGGAATTGTTCCGGAATAATGAGCTGCTGGTCCTGAAGAGCTGGCCGACCAAGACCATGGTCCAGCTGCACTTGCTGTTGTGGAAGCTTCAAGGCTACTTGGATGCTCCAGCCCCATGAAAAGCAGCAGTTGAACTATATATTTTAATATCATGTACATTACAGATTTCAGTTTCGCCATTAATAGCAGCCATTGACAGCAGAAGATTGACGTTTCTGTTACGTGGACACTTGGCGCATAGGACAGTTTGGGCCGGTAAATAAGCCTATATCGAGTAATCAATAGCCGGGGCTGACGGCCCAAGTCTGAGGCTCGTATTGGTAGCGATAGCCGAAAGCACCTTATTACAGGCGTGATTAATCAGACAGGCCACGAAGTTATCCTGGTGGCCTATTGTGACACAAGTGTAGACTTTGTCGCAAGATCGAGGGGAAATGTGATAAATCTCGATTTGCACCGAAAGACCAAGCCGAGATGCAAGCCAGCACTGTCGATGAGGTGAGCGCCGTCACGTGCATGCAGACTGCATGAAATCAAGAAAAATACGCCTATATCAAGAGGATGGAATGCATAGTTAACGGATGGCTCATTTGGGCTTTTTATGGGCAAGAATTTTGTTGTAATTCAAACATATACGTCTGCTACTGCGAGACTCGGCGCGACTCACTCGGGCTGAAATTCGTCTCCCGCAGGCGCTACAGAAATCAGCCCCGCCACATCAGCTTTTGGGTGGTGCGCTTATCCGAGAGAGTCAGCAAGAATCTGGCAACGTCGACTCGCAAACAAAATCAAAACAAAATCAGAAACAGAATCCAACATTCGCTACACGGTGGGACGAGAATCAAGCAGACTCGGATATAGAAGGGCAAAAACATCTACAGCGAGCGGCAAGCACCGCACCAGAAATGCCCGGCATGATTGAGGAGAACCCCGAGCTCGTCCAGCCCGAGAACTGGGCGCGCATGAAGTCGTGGTCCGGCAAGACGCCCGTCTTCCTCTTCCACGACGGCGGCGGCACCACCTTTGCCTACCACTGCCTGGACCCGCTGAAGCGCTTCGTCTACGGCGTGCGCAACCCGTACTTTTACAACGAGAAGCGCTTCGAGGGCGGCCTGCCCGAGATGGCCGCGCAGTACGTGCGCTGGGTCAAGGCCGCCGTCGCCGCCGACGCCTTTCCCGCCAAGCGACGCGTCGGCGGCGGCAAGACGACGGCGACGCCCGTCGACATTCTCATCGGCGGCTGGAGCCTCGGCGGCATGACGAGCCTCGAGGTGGCGCGGCAGCTCCAGGGCGACGCCGACGTCCGCGTCAAGGGCATCCTCATGATTGACAGCGCCTTTCCCGCGCTGCTCGCCGAGCGCCGCCAGCAGGTCGTGTCGTCGGTCGAGGACCAGGACCCCGCGGCGCTCGCGCGGGAAGAGGCCGGCAAGACCAAGAACCAGGTGCTCTCCATCCGCGCGATGCGCGAGGCCCGCCGCATGATTGCGCGCTGGGACCTGCCGCGGTGGGAGGAGGAGGAGGAGGAGGAGGGCGAGGTGGGACGTCGTCCGCCGGCGATTCTGATTCGCGCGCGCGACAGCCTCTACGCGCAGGACTGGACGGCGTCGATTGACTCGAACCGCGGGCACGCGATGCTCGGGTGGGAGAGGTACGACGCCGACATGTTTGTCGACGTCATCGACGTCGACGGCCACCACTTCAACATGTTTGACCACTCGCGCATCCCGGGCATCACGGCGGCCATAAGCAAGGCGCTGCTGAAGCTGGATCCGCCAGACGAGGCGTCGTCGTCGGATGGCTGGGACATGGCGCACTCTGGGTTTTGAGACTTGAGCTGCAAAGGCAGGCGATGGTTGGGTCGCGGCCAAGCTCGTGGACGTGGGGTATGGATTGCAGGGGTTTGGTCTTTTTTTTTTTTTTTTTTTTTCTCATGTTTTCTGACTATTTGGGCATTTACTCTGAGCGCTGGGATTAGATGGCAATGTTATAGACGATTGAATTTTACTGAGCTTGTCTTGCAGTCGTGCTAGTTTCTACAGTGATGGCCCGGATGATTTGATCGACAGGCGCGCACGCACTCAGTCGTGAGTCTACAAAAAGCTGTCGTGGCACGCAATGTCCGCAGACTACCTTTTTTTAAAATCACTCGACTCCGGAGAGTAATATGTAGCTTCATTTCTCCCAAATCGGGATTTTCTTTATTTTTTTATTTCCCGCACTTTTACCGCATCTGGCAGCAGCATTGGTAGTGTTTTTTACTTCCTCATTCTTGTAGCTACCCTATTGGAACGCCAGCGCCGCCGGAGCGGCATCGGACCCAAAAAACGCACCTCACCCAAGCTTGACGCTCGCCTTCTCATAACCGGGCGGCACACATCACCCCAGCATCAACAGTCTACTCCATGTTTTTATAACACCGCGAGCCTCTTCATTACACATCTTCTCTTTGAAGAACTTGTTGACCATGTCTGCGGCGGCAGCCGACGCGCAGGCTGCGCAGGCGCAGGTCGCCCAGCAGCAGCAGCAGCAGCCGTCCAAGGCGAGCCACGACTACAAGGGCTTTGTTGCCGGCGTAGGCAGCGGCATTGCCAAACTCACAGGTACGCACGCCCATATACTCTCTCTCTCTCTCTCATTTACTTTCATCTTCTCATAACCAACTCTGACCCCAATCATGCAGTCGGCCATCCGTTTGACACCGTCAAGGTGCGACTGCAAAGCTCCGACCGCTTCAAGGGACCCCTCGAGTGCGTCATGCAGACGATCCGCCTCGAGGGCGTGCGCGGGCTCTACAAGGGCGCCACACCACCTCTCGTCGGCTGGATGTTCATGGACTCTGTGATGCTCGGTTCCCTCAGCGTCTACCGGCGCCTCATGGCGCAGCACGTCTTTCACGTCGACATCTGGGCTCCCGGCACCCTCCTCCCGTCCCGCTCATCCTCCTCCTCCTCCACCACCACTCGCACCGCGCTCCCCTCCGTCGGTCATGGCCTCGCCGGGATCCTCGCCGGCGCCACCGTCTCCTTCATCGCCGCGCCCGTCGAGCACATCAAGGCGCGGCTGCAGATTCAGTACGCCGCCACAAAGGCCGGCCGGCTGTACTCGGGCCCCGTCGACTGCCTCGCCAAGATATACCAGCACCACGGCGTGCGCGGCGTCTACCACGGCCTCGGCGCCACGCTCCTCTTCCGCGGCTTCTTCTTCTTCTGGTGGTCGACGTACGACCTCTTTTCGCGCTGGATGCGCCAGCACACGACCCTCAGCAAGCCGGCCGTCAACTTTTGGGCGGGAGGTCTGTCGGCGCAGGTCTTTTGGCTGACGTGCTACCCGGCCGACTTTGTCAAGCAGCGCATCATGACGGATCCGCTGGGCGGCGGCCTGGGCGACGGCCAGCGCAAGTATCACAGGTGGCGCGAGGCGGCGGTCGACGTGTACAGGGAGGCGGGCTTCAGGGGCTACTGGCGGGGGTTCTTGCCGTGCTTCTTGCGCGCGTTTCCGGCGAATGCAATGGCGTTGGTCGTGTTTGAGGGCCTGATGAGAACATTGCCGTGAGCAAATCATGTAACAAGAATTGCATTGTCTGTATATAAAAAAGAAATAGATGGGACGAGCTACTGGGTACACAACGGTTGCAGTCACAGGAGGGTTGGCACGGAAGTCGCAGATGTGTTGAATCAAGAGATTCGGGGGGTTGTATTTCAGAAATGTGCCTCCTACACGACAGAGACTCTATATCCCTTCCCGAAAAGCGCCAGCCCTTCTACGAGCCATTGCACCAGCCAGAAAGCGCCTCCATCCCGGATGGCATCCATCTCTCGAAAATCTTTCCCATTCCGATTTTTTTTTAAATTCTCCAGAACCCATTTTCAAAACATAATCATCCTTTTTCCATACATCATGTCAAAAGAAAGACCACATTCCGTCTCTTGCACAAAATTCAGTCAAGAATTGTGCTTTACTCGTCGTCCTCGTCAGCCTCGTCGTTGACGACGTTGAAGAACTTGAGCTCGTAGACGCCGCGCGAGGTGGAGACGACGCGGAGCCAGTCGCGGAGCTGCTGCTTCTTGAGGAACTTCTTGGTCAGGTACTTGAGGTAGCGGCCCGAGAGGTCGTTGTGGGCAATGACCTCGATCTTGCCCTCGCCCTGCTGCTGGATGACGACGTCGTCGCCGAGGTTGTTGGTGCGGCCCTCGACCTTGATGCGCTCCTGGAGGAACTTTTCAAACGCGGCAACGTCGAAAATCTTGTCGGCGGCGGGCTGCGAGGCGTTGATGATGAACTGCAGCACAAGTTAGTAAAGAGAAGAAAAAAAAATACCCCGCCAAACTGGGCAGCCCATTCGAGAAGCGCTCGGATTCTCGAAATGAATTGGCCAAGGACGAATTGATTGTAAAACTCACCTTCTTGGTCTGCTTCTGGGCCTTGCCAGACTTCTTCTAGATCGACATGACATCTTAGCCTACTGCATCTTTTTTTTTTTTTGCACACCTCGGTGCGGTTTCATGCTCGGCAGAAGGAGGGCTTTACACCTCCTCGCCTACAGCAAAGCTTGCGACATCATGTACATACAGCAATGGGAGCCATTTCGACGGTGTTGTTGGGGGTTTGGTGAGAGTTGTTGGTCTTGTTCGTGAAGATCGCAAAGAGGTCAAATCCTGCGCCTTGGTTGACTTGATTCGATGTGGTTGCGGAAGTGGGAACTTTTTTTTGTCCTTCGCTTCGCCGTGAAGCTCGTCTTGGTGGGCTGCCCACATTAATTCTTTTCTGTGGATGCCCGCCAGTGACTTACGGCGGAAAGTTAGGGCTCTGCGGATCAACCATCTGCCGAGCGCCGCAAAGGTCGGATTTTACGTGACAGTCACGTGGGCTTCCCATTTAGGCAATACCACGACTCCGTGTAAGTGAAGAGCATGAAGAACAAACTCGGAGACTGCGACAAATCGTCAGCAGTAGAATGTGTATACAATCTATGCCGTATCAGAAAATTCTATCCAGTACCAGAACGATGCAGAATTCAATTTGAAATATCGAAAATGGCTCTCTGTTTGGAGCCTTCTTGCAACAGAACAAAAGAAACGAAACAACAAAAGGAAACTTTCAAATATCCCGCTGGTCTAGACTCAGCAGTCCCGTTTTGAGATGTTCCAAAGCAAAACCAATCTATCATCCAAAGCACATCTCATAATCCAGCGAACCCTAAAGGAATACAAATTGAGAATCATAAAGGTCGTAATACATAAAAATTCCCATCGCGTCATGGCTCGTACAGTCTATTTCTCATTCTTCGAAAACAGCTTCTTGAGCACGCCCTTGAAGCCGCTGGGCTTTTTGGCGTCTTCCGTCTCTTTTTGACGCTCTTGGCGCCGGTTCTTCCTCCTTGCATCTTCGTCGATTGGTGTTGACGACTCCCTTCTCGGTGAGTCCCGTTTGGAACGTTCCCTAGGCTCGTCCTTGGGACGTTCCCTCCTGGCGTGCTCACGTCGAGAGCTTTCGCTCTTCACCGAGCCCTCGGCCTCGCGACGGCGTCGTCGTCGTCGGCGTGCCTCGTCCTCTCCCGCGCGAGACTTCGAGTCCGCATCCGAGTCCTTGGGCGTGCGCGTGGCCTCGTCCGTACCAGAGCCCCGAGCGGAAGCCGGAGGGGTTGGTTCGGCTCGTTGCGAGGAGCTCGCGCGGTGCTTCGGCGGCTCCTCCGGTCTTTCTTTTTCGGAATGACTGTGGCGACGAGATCTGTGGCGATGACTTTTTGGGCGCTCATAATCACTGTTCGGCGCATGTTTCTCCATTCTCTCCGCTGCCACTGCCGGCTCTCTCTGTACAGATTCACGGCGACGCCTGTGGCGCTCTGCTCGACGTGCCTCCGCCTCACGTCGCTCGGTTTCACGCTCCCTTTCTTCGCGCTCTTTTTGCCGTTCTTTCTCGCGTTCCTCACGCTCCCGTTCCAGTACTCGCTCTCGCTCACGCTCACGCTCACGCTCACGCTCACGCTCACGCTCCCGACGGCGATGATGCTCTGCCTTGCGTTTCTCGTGCTCAGCTTGCTCTTCTGGGGTCCTCTGCCTCTTTTCCGACTCTTCAGGCGATCTACGCTTTTTCTCCGGCTCTCCAGACGTCCTGTGCTTGCTTCCAGTAGGACTGTTGTTTTGCGCAGAATATCCACTGTCGCGGCGTTTGGCGGGCGTCTTCTCATCAACACCTCGGGGACCATCCGACCGGTGTCGGTGACTGTGATGTGAGCTGGTATGCGAGGATCGGCGGCCAGAGTCTTTCTCCTCGCCGTCTTCTCGGTGCGATGTAGAGTGTCGGCGTCTGCGGCGGTGGTGTCGCTCGCTGTCCTCACTACGATCTTCACGGCGCTCCCTGGTTTTCTCTGCAGAATTGTTAGCATGTGTTGGAACAGTATTCAGAAGTAAAAACAGCAAAAAAGGGCACGCGACAACGGCGCAAAACAGTACAGAGAACAAAGGCCCCAAATTACAAGACAGTCCCAAGCAGCCAATCCCCAGCGTCAAGATGCAAAGTCGACGCATTAATGCCATGTCGCAAGAATGTTTGACTTTTGACGTGCGCGCAGATTCCGGTGGTGTTTGGTCTGCGCGCAATGGTGAGGCATATATCATCGCACCATGTTCCATCAAATTTGCTCCGGACTGCCTCCGATTGACCGTGGTTTAAACGCGAATCCCTCGCGTATCATCACAGAAGTCCATTTGAACTTGAAGGGTACAATAGATCATAAACATAAATTTCCACAATAATGATGCCTAGTATCTCATAGTCATGAGCCAGAGGGCTGCCTTATGAGCTGCCTTCGGTAGGGGGCGTTGATTTCTTCGTGGCCTTGGTCTTGAAGAGTTTTGAGCGCAGCCACGAGAAAGGCGACAGAATCAACCTGGCCAGAGAAACAAAGAGGTTTGGCTTGGACTGTAGTGTGTCAGTGATGAAGCCGACTTGAGCGCCGAAAAGAGCTGAACGTACGCTAGTAACAGCAGTGGATTTTGCTGCAGCTGTGTTCTCCTCTGGCTGGGTTGGGGTGGTGTCCTGAGCGGTTGTTTCGGCGGTTTGGGGCGCAGGCTCTGTGGCGGGCTCGTCCACGGCTTCAGCTGTCTCTTGTTGAGCAGGAGATGTCGCCTCGGCAACGGAGATATCCTTTGCAATGGGCTTCTCAACTGCCTTGGTAGACTCAGCTTCAAGCTCGTGCTTTACCGTCTGGCCGTTCTCGCTCTCTTTGCTAAGAGAGACAGCACCCACAGTTGCGGCACCGACAATGAGCGCAGCGCCAGCACTCCCAGCGGCAATGGCAGCAATATTGCCGTCATCGTCATTCTTCTCGGCAGACTTCTCACCCTTGGGCTCGTCGGCGACAACGGTGCTAGTCTCCGACGCCTCTGACTCCTTTGACTCCTCAATTTTGGGTCCATCATTCTTTGCAGATTCCGAAACATCATTATCCTCCGGGGCAACTTCCAAATTGCAAGGGGTATCTTCCACACGCGAAATTTCAAGTTGGGTATCAGCTAACTGGTTCTCACCTTTGGTCTTCTCCGCTTCCACTTTCTCGCACTTTTCCTTCACGACAGGCTCCTCAACAGCCTGCTCGGCCGTCTTTTCAGGTTTCAACTCGTTCTTTTCATCGTCCTTTCCATGTGCATGCTTGACAGCAGCCACAGTAGCAGCACCACCGGCTATTGCGGCAAGAGTAGCAACCGCGGCAGCGGCGGCGGCATCTTCGCTGGAGTCGGGCTTGTCGTCCTCAGTCTCCTTCGGCTGCTCAGCAGGTGCCTCAACTTCGGTAGTAGCAGGCTCAGCAGGTGCCTCAGCTTCGGTAACAGCAGGCTCAGCAGGTGCCTCAACTTCGGTAGAAGCAGGCTCAGCAGGTACCTCGGCTTCGGCGACAGTAGACTCAGCAGGTGTCTGAACTTCAGCAGCAGTAGGCTCGGCAGCGGTTTCTTCGGATGCGGTTTCCACCGCAGGCTCACTAGGAGCCTCAACCTCCTTAGTCGCAGGGTCTTCTTCCAGAATTGGCTCAGCAGCAGCGGCCTCGACAGGCTCGGCGGGCTCAGCGATGGCCTCCTCTACTTCCTTGGATTCGTCAGCGACCTTTGAATCCTCGGGAGCAGGGACTTCGTGTGCGGGCTCTGCCTCCTCGATGACTTTCGGCTCCTCTGACTTTTCCTCGGTAGCAGCGACTTCAGCAGGTGTCTCCATCTTCTCGTCAGCAGGGTTTTCGGTGGCGACGGCCTCGGTCTCAGCAATCGCCTCCTTGGGAGCTTCGGTTTCGGCTGCGGGAGCAGTCTCAACATCCTTGACAGCAGACTCCTCCGCCTCAGCGGGCTCGGCGGCGGACTCTGCAGCTGGTGTTTCCGCGTCAGGTTCGACCTCCTTGACAGCAGGCTCATCGGCGGTAACGTCAACAGGCGCTTCAGTGGTAGAGACCTCCTCGGGAGCATTCGTCTCGGGTGCGGCAGCTGGCTCGTCGTCGACGGCAGGCTCCTTGGGAGTGACCACAACGGGAGCAGACTCCACGGCAGCCGTGATGTCTTTGACCGCCTCGGTATTGGCTTCGGGAGTTGCCTCGACGTCCTGGGCAGCGGGCTCAGCGGAACTCGACTCCTCTGCAGCAGCAGATACAGCAGACTCTTCAGTGGCCGGAGCCTCCTTCGCTGCTTCCGCTTCAGCTTCAGTGGCAGTATCGGTCTCCTTGGTAGCAAGTTCCTCAGTTGCGGCCGGAAGAGCAGCCGCGTCTTCGTCGTCAGAAGACTTTATGACAGCAGCCGTCGTCGCACCCGCAGCAACAGCGCCCAGAGCAGCAAGACCTGCAGCAGTAATCTCTGTCTCATGAGTGTCGTGCTCCTGGTTGGTCTCGGCAGGCACCTTGTCAGCGGCAGGTTCCTCTGCGGCGGCCTCTGTGGTGGGCACCTCGGCAACAGGTGCAGTCATGTCCTCCTCGATGGGAACAGAGTTCTCCTCAGGCTCTTCCGCGGTCTCGTCAGCAGCAGCATCTTCCTTGGGCTGAGCAGTCGACGTTTCCTGAGCCGTAACTTCAGGTTCCGTGGCAGCGGCCTCCTCGGTGACGGGAGCTTCGTTCTCAGGAGCAGCTTCAGTCTCCTCCGTCTTCACTTGCTCAGGCTCAGCAGCAGCGGGGGCGTCTTCTCCCTTGGACTCGGTGTGAGCCTCGGGTTCAGCGACCTCGCCTGCAGCTTCGGTGGGCTTGACGAGCACAGCTTCCTCGCTGGTGAGGTTTTCACCAGCAGGCTCTCGCTCTGCTTCGCCAGTGTGTTCGGCGGGGGCTTCAGCGGCGGCAGCAGTCTCGGCCGGGACAGTGGGCACAGCTGCCTCGCTGGTGGCTTCACCAGAAGGCTCTCGCTCTGCGTCATCATCCTTTTTGGTGGCTTCTTCCGTTGCGGCAGGCTCTTGAGCGTTCTCGTTCACGTTCACCTCGGCATCCGGTGCTTCTTTGACAGCCTCTTCAGCTTCAGGAGCAGCAACTTCTTCCTTGACGGGCTCGGGGGCGACTTCAGTCTCTTTAGCGGGCTCAACGACTTCCTCGGCAACAGCTCCCTGCTCGGGTGCCGCAGCTTCGGATGTGGCAGCTGCAGGCTCAGCCTCCTTGGACACCGTGACAGGAACATCTTCGACAGCGGGCTCTTTTTCGGGAACGGCGACTTCGTCCTTCGCCTGAGAAGCCTCCTCTGCATGAGCTTCAGACGCAGCAAGGGTAGCCTCCTTGTGCTCGGGAGCTACAGGCTCTTCAGCCGTGGAGGGCTCAGGAGCAACAGACTCAACTGCTTTCTCTTCCGTAGGCGCGGAAACAGGTGCGACCTCGACAGTTTCGGCAGGCTCAGCCAGGGCTTCGGTGATATCGTCCTCGGGGGTCTCGATGGGAACAGCCGCGTTTTCAGTTGCCGGGGCTGCATCAGCTTTAGGACCTTCGGCAACGGCCTCTTCTCCTTTGGCAGCTTCATCAATAGGCGCAGGGTTGGCGGCTACGGGATCCTCTTGAGTGACGGTAGCAGGTTCCTCGGCAGCCGCGGTCGGCTTGTCCTCGGTGGCTTCAGCGGGAGCCTCAGTCTCTGCGGTCGTGTCTTTCTCGATCTGTGATTCAGTTTCCTTGGCAACCTCTTTGGAGACGGGCGCGGTGGTAACTTCAGCAGCAGGCGCTGACTCTTCAACCTTCGCCTCTTCAGCGGCAGCTTCAGGTTTGGCAGAAAGTTCCTCCTCAGCCTTCTCGGCGACGGGCTCGGAAATAGCTTCTACCTTGCGTTCAGCTTCGGCGACAGCTTCGTCAGCATTGGTCTCCTTGGGCGCAGCCTCTGTCTCAACCTCAACGGCTTCCGCCTTGGTGGATTCAGCCTCAGCCTCGGGGGCCGTCTCGGTCACGGCAGTAGGAGCAGGCTCTTCTTCCTTATGCTCAGCTTCAGCGGTGGGGGCCTCTACTTTCGCAGGCTCGGCAGAAGCGTCTTCCTTGGGAGCTTCAATAGGTGCCTCGGGAGCAGCCTCAGGGCCAGTATCCGTGACAGCGTCCACTTCGGCGGCAGCAGCTTCATCCTTGACAAATTCAGGGGCCGCATCGACCTCCTTGACGGGCTCAGCGACCTCTGTACCGGCGGTTTCAGGAACAGCAGTCTCGGCCGCAGATGGTACAGCCTCGACAGCAGTGTCAGTCACTTCTGGTTTGGCCTCCTTGGTAGCTTCAGGGGCAGTCTCGACGGGAGCTGGCTCTTCGACCTTGGCCTCCTCAACTGGCGCTTCGACTTCCTTGGCAGATTCGGCAATAACCTCGGTATCAGGATCCTCGGGCTTCTCTTCGACAGAAGCAGCAGCTTCGTCAACGGCAGGCTCAGTCTCTTCAGCGGGTTCTTCAACAGCAGCCACTTTATCGGTGGTCTCTGGGTCAGAAGCGGCTGTAGTCTCATCTTTGACAGCTTCAGGCGTCACTTCAGGCTCCGCGACAGGTTCCTTTGTTTTGGCCGCGTCAGTCGTTTCAGTATGGGTCTCTTTGGCGTCCTTGGCAGGCTCAGCAATGGCTTCAGTGATGGGGTCCTCTGGAGTCTCCAGAGCGGGAGCAGCCTCTTCCGTAACAGCTTCGGGCTCCTCCTTGGGCTGCTCGGGCGCAGCAGCAGGAGCAGGTGCCTTCGTTGAAGCGACTTCAGCAGCGGCCACAGATTCAGGTTCGGCAGCAGCAGGAGTACCTTGCTTCGTCTCCTCAGCGCCGGCGGGCACAGCTTCTTCAGCGACAGGAGCGGGTGCTTCAATAGGAGTCTCGTTGTCGGCGGATTTCTTCTCTTCAGCTTCCGCAGAGGTAGCATCAATAGGAGCAGCCTCGGCTACAGCCGCTGTGGTGTCGTCCTTGGGAGCCTCAGTCTCCTCTGCAGCATTCTCTTCGGCCGGCGCAGCAGGAGTCTCAGTCTTGGCCGCTGCAGCCTCAGAAGCAGCAGACTCTTGGACCTCGGCCGCTTTCTCAACGCCTTCTGGGGACTTGGCGTCTTCCTCGGGAACCTCTGCAATCTTGTGCTCGGGCTCCTTTGGGGCAGCAACCTCTTCATCCTTGTCAGCTTCGGGCTCCACGGCCTTGACTTCAGCAGCCTCGGTCTCAGGCTCACTGGCGGCAGGATCAGCCGCGGCCTCGGGCTCAGTGGGAGCTGCATCGGCGGGAACAGACTCTTGAGGAGCGGTTGAATCTTGGGTCTTGGTATCTTCGGCAGCCACGGCAGGCTCTACAGGAGCAGCGGGCTCAGTGGTCTTATCGTCCACAGCCTCCTCGACAGTAGCAGCAGGCTCGGTCTTCTCTGGAGCATCAGCAGTCTCGGTTGCGAGAGGGGCAGCTGTCTCGACAGTGTCTTTGGCAGCTGCAGGAGTCTCTTCTGCCTTGCCCTCAGCGACAGCGGGTTCTTCGGAAACTGGAGCCTCAGTCTTGGGAGCGGCAGCAGCCTCGGCTTCCGGTGTAGCTTCAACAGATTCAACTTGCTCCAGAATAGGTGCCTCCTTTTCCGCCTCCGCGGTTGGAGGAACAGCGGCAGGCTCGTCTTCCACATTTGCGACAACCTCGGGGGCAGCTGCGGTCTCGTGCTCAGCGGCCTTCTCCTCCTTGGGGGCAGAGTCAGCAGTCGGCTCTTCAACCAGAGCAGGCGTTGGCTCTTCTGCAGGCGTCTCCCCTACGACATGCTTGCTCGCTTCCTTCTCGGCAGTGGGCGCAGCAACAACATCGTCCTCCTCCTTTGTCGTATCTACCTCTCCCTTGGCCGAAGCCGCGTCGGCAGCCGGTTCGGACACGGGCTCAGCAGCAGCAACGGCGGGCACTTCGGTGGCGACGGCGACAGCTTCGGTCGGGGTCTCTGCTGCTTCAGATGGCTCTTCGGCAGCGAGTGCCTCAACTTCCGCGGTCTTCTCCTCTTGTGCCGGCTCAGCAATGGCCGTCGTCGGCTGCTCCTCTTTCTTGTCCTCCTCGACGTCCTTGGCCTCACTAGCAGGCGCCGCTTCTTCCGCAGGTGTCGCAGCAGCAGCAGTTTCCGGCTCGTCAGCCTGCTTCTCCTCTTTTTGTTCCTGAGGAGCAGCGTCTTCCGCGGTCTTGGCAGCTTCTGGCTGTGGCTCCTCGGTAGCGGCCGCCACGTCCTCCGTAGCCGGCGCAGCGACCTCCTCCTTGTTCTCCTCAATAGGAGCTGCAGGGGCAGTCTCTGTGACGGGCGTCTTGGCAGCGTCATCATCATCATTCTTCACATCATCATTATTTGTAACCTCATCCACGGTAGTTTCGGTCTCTGAAGGCTTGCCATCGTCCTCCTCAGTCTCAGAGGCAACGACATCCTTGGCCGCGGCGTCTTCAGCCGCCGGTGTAGCAGCGGCTTCCTCGACGGCGGCAGTTGTCATGGGTTCCTCGGGTTCATCGTTTTGGTTGTTTTTGTCATTGTTTTCCAAGTCATTAGGTTCGGCATTAGTCGTTTCATTCTGGGTCGTAGTCGTAACAGGTTCATTAGGGGTATCTTGCTCAGTAGCATTCTCGGTCGTAACAGTCTCTGGCTCAACGGCGTCCGTTGTAGTCGCGGCATCAGCAGCAGCTTCCGCGGTAGCGGCCTCGGGGGCATCAGCCACCGGCGCAGGCTCCTCCGCGGGTGCCTGTGTCTCGATGGCGGCGGCGGCGGCAGCCTTGTCTTTGCTCTTCTTCTCCTTCTTCTTGTCCTTCTTCTTATCCTTTTTGGACTTTGGGGACTTGGGTGGGGACTTGGGCGCAGGCGCCTCCTCCGCAGGTTTCACGTCCTTGGCGGGAGATGTGGACTTGGACTTGCCCTTCTTCTTCTTGGAGGATCGGGGAGTCTTGTCATCCGCGGGAACGTCTGCTGCGGCTGTGGCATCGACACTTGGGGGCACCCCTTCAGTGTCGTGCTCTTCCAAAGGAGCGTCCGTTGTGTACTCTAGGTCCTCCGCGTCTGCGACTGTCAGTAAATCATCTTTGATTTTCTGTGGGAAAATTAAGTACACACCTAGATCTTGTTCCTCTTCCTCGACCTCGTATTCTGGAGCTCCATAGTAGTTGACGTTGGAAAAGTCGGATGTTTGCACAGTGTTCCACTGGGCGACGTTGAGGCCCTGCTGCCGTTCTTCGGAGGCCATTGTGATTTGGTCGGCGCGTGTGTGTGGTGGGAGAGGATGAAGAAAGCCGTGAACGGAGATGAGGCGGGCAGGAGAGAGAGGCGAGGTGAGAGATGAGAGACAAGCGGACTTCAAAGCTAGCCGCTGATGTTTTCGAGACAGACTTGTTACAACACTATGCTCAAAGGCAAGAGTAACAAAAGGGATATAAAATTAATAAAGCTCTTTGGGGGATATCTTTGCAGAGTGTCCCTCAAAGTGGTGGTGAATGTGGATGGGGCAGGTTGGGGATTACTGCCAGTTGGGAGGATGTCAGGCAGCAACGGGCTCACGGCGTGATGGTCTGCGCGTGAGGTTGATGATGTGTGATGATGATGATGAGAGGTTAGGTAGATACTTTGGGCCGTGAAAAGCGTAGCAATCGTTATGATTCAAGAGTGAGAAATCAAAAATCTGCAGGCCGGCGGGGGAGAGGAGAGGTCTATCAAGTCCTGCGTCCTGCAGAGAGCATGGGCCCGTCACACAGAATTAGCCCAGTGGTTTGTTTTGGCTCCGCAACAACACAGCATCGGCAGGTCTTTTTTTTTTTTGTACCAGGGTCCTCCTGCTGTGTGTCTACAAGGAGTGTACTTTTTTTTTCTGTTTTCCTCCTCTGTGTGCGTGTGTGTTTGTGTGTCGCGGCCCGGGATACCATCGTCACAAACGGCTGCTACGCTTGCCAGGGGCCCCCTCCCCGGTCTGGTCTTGGGCGGCGGGGATTGCTAGTGTTGACCAAGTGACAAGATTTGCAGCCCTTGTCCTGACTCAATTGGGTCTCTGGGATACGTCAGAGTCGACATCTACTGGTACAGCTGCTCGAAAGGCCAACGTGAAACGAGACGAGATGGTGGTGTTGCTTGGGCTTTCCTTTTCCCTCGACAGGACGGGATGGTTCGTGACAAGGGGCACACATGGCTGCCCGACTGCGGAGCTCTGGCCGACGTGCATAAGTCGACATGCATCCGCCATCGAAAGGAAGAAGAAAAAGCGCGGGGATTGACTACAAGCTGCAGTCGGCGGGTTGGGCTCACTAGCGGTAGTAACGCAAGCCCTGCATCGGACGTATCAAATCTTCTTCTTGCTGCGTGCCTCACCCAAAGGATGGGCACACAGCCGACCATGACTTGTTTCGTCACACACATTAGTCGTACAGGAAGCTGCATGCAACGTGGCTGGCGAGGAGCGGCAGATTATCGTGTCCTTTGCTGTTCATTCACAGTCGTATTTAGCATTCTGGCACACCATCTCCTCCCTGCAGCGAGGTGCTCGGCGCGGCGTTGCATCAGAGACAGCTGGCGGACGGGCCTCGTGCCACAATGGTTCTTCGTCTGTCGACCCGATCTTGTCTGGCGAACCCAGTCCGTCTGTTAAGCCGTCTAATTAGCGTAGCAGGGTTTCAAGCCTTCGGCTTTGGCTGCTCGCTGTCGGAATCCCCGTCAGAGGTCAACCGAATGTGACGGTCAACTGGATGCAATTTCATCTAGGGCGGACATTGGCCCTGGGTGGTTCCGCAAGTCGCCATGGTAACAATTGCCTGAACCCTGACAGTGGTGCCAAATATCGAGCACAAGGCCACCGACGTCAGCAAGGGTTCATGCCCAAGCTCATTTCCAAAATGGCGGTGTTTCTGGTCAGCGCGAGGTGGTGAAGGGTCTACGACATGGGTGTGTCTGCCACTGTCTGGTCGGTGCGGTAATGGGCAGCCCGCCACTAACACTAGTCGCTGCGGGCCAAATCATGCGACCACTTTACCAGTACATTGGTGCCGAGGACAACAGAAAGAGAAGAGACACGAAAAGAAAGAAAAAAAGTGTGAGCGCCCAAGGCCTTAATAATAGCACAAAATGCGTATCAATACCTGCGCATTGCCGAGGGAGATGATTGGGCTCGAGCTTGGGCGTTAGCATCTGCGAAAGAAACAAACGCAATTATTGCCAGCTGGCAGAGACACATCGGTACGTACCTGTTCCCTCGTCTGCCCTTGTCTGCAGTGCTACCTGAGGGCTGAGGCCTGCACGCCTTTCCAGCGCCCACCAATGTTTTCCTCCGAACAAGGGTCCATGACCCACACAAGCTTCAGGCTTTGTTCAAGATTGTGTTAGTAAGTTATTTATTCTTCCATGACCGGACATTGCCATCACTTCTTTCCCCCGTGACAGACTGTGCATGTAAAGCCGTCCCGCGATTTACCATTGTCGAACTTGCCTTCTGCCCTTTTTTTTTCTGTATGCGTGGCAGTAACACCGACCAAGCATAAATGTTCGTTGGGGCGACGTAGACCTCTGTAGGGTAATACAACACATAAGTTGCCCATTCGCTTCCTCCTGTGATACTTGGTCTTGGTCACGATAAGCTGTTATTGAAGCTTGCAAGAAACTAGCAATGCTGCAACATAGGCGAGCTTAAGTTGAAAACAGTAGGAAAAGACGGACATATGTCATTATATCTTGCACAGAAAGGCACACCACTGCAGCAATGTGACAATGTCGCCAGCACACCATTGTGCTCAACACGTCATGAATGCACCTCCATGCAAGCCTCCCTCCACCCCCAAGTCTATATCCAGCATATACTTGCCTTTTCAGAACAATCATCTGTGGCTGGCCTTCCCCTTTCAGCCTTCTCTCTAGTTGTAGACTGACACACAAGCACATCTCCCGCGCTACGTACCGTCCCGCCCCTAGCGGGGAAAAGTCAAGGAACAGGTAAAGACAATACATGCAAAAAGACAAGGTTTGAGAAAAAGTCGAAATATCGTCAAGACAACTTAAAATAAGCAACGAGGATAGAGAACGCGGGTGAAAAATATTATTGAAGCTTTTACTTTGGTATCTCAAGCGTGTTCCCTCACCAGCCCATGTTGGGCTTCCTCGCAGATGTAAACCAGCTCCCAGTCGCCGGCATCTCCTAGGCTGCCGGCGCCGGGGCTGCTGCTCCTGCTGCTCCTGCGCCTCCCTGCTTGTCCGTGGCACTGGGCGCGTAGCTTGCCTGCGCGCGATTCTTCTTGATGACCTCCTTGACACGCGCCTCGGCCTCGTCCCAGTCCTCCGTGTCCAGATGCACCAGATCAATGCCAAACTGTTCCGCAATCTTGCTCAGCGCATCAAAGCTCTTCTTGTCGTAGACGAAGCTGATGCTGACGCCAACACGGCCGAAGCGACCCGTGCGGCCGATACGGTGAAGATATGTCTCGTAGTCGGGCTCTTCGTCGTTGCGGCCCTTCATGGGAATGTCGTAATTGATGACCATGGACACGGAAGAGACATCGATGCCGCGCGCCAAAACGTTGGTCGTAATCAGTACCTTGTTTTCACCGGTGCGGAACTTGGTAAGCAGATCATCTCGCTCGCCACCATCGAATGCGGCGTGTAGCGCAGACACCTTGTGGCCGTCGGCTACCATACGGCGCTGAATCTCGTTGGCACTTTCTCTCGTCTACATCTTGTCAGCACTACACGGTTCACTAAGCTCCCATTGTTCTTACCTTGACAAAAATGACCGACTGGCCAATCGTCATCAAGCCGTACAGCTTGCACAGCACATCGTACTTCATGTTGTCATCGGGACAGTCAATAAACATTTGCGAGATGCCCTTGACTGTAAGCTCGCTTCGTTGCAGTTTGAGCGAGTGCGCGTTTGGTGCAAATTTTCCAGCGTAGCTGTTGACCTTGTCGGGAAACGTTGCGGAGAACAAAAGTGTCTGAATGGTCTCGGGGAGCATCCTGTTGCCACTTGGTCAGCATCTTACACTCTACATCTTCTAATAGTAAACCTACTTCTTGACGCGCAAGCATTGGTCGCCCAGACCCTGCTGGTCCAGCATGTTGTCGGCCTCGTCGAGCACGAGCACCTTTAGTGTCGTGGCGTCCAGCTGCTTCCGGCGGATAATGTCCATGACAGTGCCGGGCGTGCCGACAATCACGGACGCCTTGACGGGTTCACCACGGGGCAGGGCACCGGGAATAGCGGCGGCCACCTTGAGCTCGGGGATGAATCTGCCAATAGCTTTGATGACACCCTCAATCTGGCGGGCAAGCTCGCGGCTGGGTGCCAGGGCCAGCGCCTGTGGCACATCGGGCTGTTTGTAGTCGACGCGGGACAGAATGGCCGTGACAAAGGCGGCGGTCTTGCCAGTACCCGACTGCGACTGCGCCAGCATGTTTCTCGGTGGGTTGGACAGCATCAGCGGCAGCGATTTGCCCTGCACTTTCGACGGCTTCAGGAAGTTGAGGGCAAGCAGACCCTTGAGGATGTCCGGGGATCTGGTGATGGGAAATAATTAGCCGGCTACGCAAATAAAGTATTTAAGCGTTTTCCATGGCTCCTTCGCAACTCACAGGCCAAGGTCCTCCCAATTGGTGGCGGAGTGAAAGGGCGTCGCCTCGTTGTTTTGCAGGTCGCTCAGCGAGACCTCGACATCCCACTCGGGCTCCTGGAGGCCAGAACCACCAAGTGCCTCGGGCGTGCCGTCGAACTGAGCATCGGGGGCATCGGCAGCGGGAGCAGCATCGGCCGGCTTGTCGTCGGGCTTGGTGATGCGGCTCGCAAGATCAGCCATCGTGCGTGTGTGTTTGGTGGTGAAACTAAAGGACGAAGGAGGAAATGAAGCTCTGTCTCGTCTCCTTGTAAATGTCCGTAGTTGTAAGCTGGTGCTCCTCGCCGGCGCTGACAAATGTTTTGAGCGAGGAGAAAGGCAACAAAGAGGCAAACGGAGCTTGGCTTTGCGGTCTGGAAAGTGAGGATGGTGAGAAAGTGGATTGCGGGATCTAAAAAGTTGGCGGGGTGCGTTGCCGCTGGAGGGGCAGCGAGCTTGCAGCTGTAGCTTTTTGTTCAAAGGCAAACGCTGGACGGCTTGCACGCGCCCGGCCGTTGTTTATCCGTGTTTCCTTGCGACGGCTTCATTATTGCGCAACAGCTGCGCATGGCAACATACGACGTCATACTCTGCATTTCTCATTCATACCCTGATCCTTCGTGCACCATTCTCAAAGCGAGGAAAGGCTAAGCCCGACCGCTATTCGCATCGCCGAGATGGCCGCGCCGCCACCTCCTCCACCGCCTCGCGGCCTCTCCCTCTACGAGAACCTCCACGACCCCAACGATCCCGCACCGTCCGCGACAATCTCCTCTGCTCCGGTCCTCTACAACCAAGACGGCGCCGCCGCCGCACCCGTCAAGAAGCCCATTGACCCTGCGTTTCGCTTCCAGCCCACGCGGCGTCCTCAGCCCACCAAGCCCAAATCCAAAGCTTCGGCGGCGACGGGGGCCTTTCCCAAATCTATTGCCAAACCTGCTGCTGCCCAACCGGCACAAGCTCCGCCGCCTCCCACCGCCGATATTTCTGCAGCACCGCCCGCCTCGAAAAGCACGCTCGCAGACTGGGCCGCGACCGAAGACGACGAATGGCTGTACGGCGCCGGCGAGAAGCGCCAGCGCGGCGGGCGCAAGGCAAAGAAGAAGCGGCAGCGGCAGCAGCAGCAGATGGAGACGGACTGGGATGACGTGTACGACCCGTCACGGCCGACCAATGTCGACGAGTACCTGCGCAGCGACGAAAAGGTCGACGAGGTGCGCGAGTGGAAGGCGTTGCTGTACCGGCACCGCAAGGGCAAGGCACCGGACAGCGACCTGTCGTCGGATGACGACGAGGGCGAGAGAGCCAGCATGCGCCCGAGCAGTAAGCCATTTGCCCAACACCCGAGATATGCAGCTACTTTTCTGAGATTCCATGCTAACAAATGCCCCTAGATCAATTCGCGCCTCCGCCATCATACGCCGCCGTTCCACCGCCACCAGCCTCACCTCCTACGACATCCACAGCACCTCCTCCTCCTCCTCCCCCTCCTACCGATGCCTCCGGCGACGACGCATACGCCCGGCGCCTCGCCCTATCCTCCTCCCAACCACCCGTCTCCTCCACCACAATCTCCGCCGCCCCTATCCTCTACAACAACACCACCCAAGAACCAGCACGGCAACGCTCCACCTCACCTTCGCCGCCACGCTCCTCCCGCCCGGGCCAGTCCGGCTTCGCCCACCGCCTCATGTCCAAGTACGGCTGGGAGTCCGGTCGCGGCCTCGGCGCCGACTCGTCGGGCATCGTCAACCCGCTCCGGGTGCAGGTCGAGAAGCGCCGCAAAAAGGCCGACGCCGACGGCGGCGGCTGGGCCGAACCCGCCAACAAGGGCAAGATTATCGGCGGCGGGAGGCGCAAGGACGCCGCGGGACACGAGGAGCAGGGGCTGAGCGACGTGATTGTGCTGCTAAACATGCTGGATAATATGCCGGATCTGGCGGGGGAGGTGGAAAATGGCCTGGGGCAGGAAATTGGCGAAGAATGCGGCGAAAAGGTATGTTTCCCTCCATTGATCCAAGTATTCTCATTCTCGACACCCTGCAAGACTTGCTTCGTAAATGCAGTGCTGACAAGAAATAGTATGGTCGCGTAGAGCGAGTCTACATAGATACGGCAACGCAACGAGTCTTTATCAAGTTTACCGACCAAATATCAGCATTGAGGGCAAGTACACCGCCGTCTACCTATATCTCAACCAGCTAACATTTTCAGGCCGTAAGCGAATTGCAAGGTCGCGTCTTCAATGGAAATACAATCACGCCAAAATATTATGATAGTGATGCTTTTGACACGAGCGTGTACACCAAGTAGATGTATAGATATTATTAACTAGTCAAGTAGTCGTCATTAAGCCAGCAAAAAAGCCAAAAAGCTCACGACGTCTGTCAATCGCAGTACAGTTGGGGCAGAACGTGCAGCACGACATAGCGCAACAACTGAGACAAACGCAAAAGTAAAGATCAATTCAGCTCGTGTGCCAACATTCAAATACAGGGTAATTAATAAGTTCTAGCGCGTCTGCGGCAAACACTCAGAGTGGTACACGAGGCGCTGCGCGCAGCAGACACAGTGTGCAGCCAGCGGAAAACAACCACAAGTGCAGGCTAAAAGAAAAAGCAGGTGACATATTTTGGGGTGCAGAGAATGACGCCATTTCCCACCATAGATTCCTATCCTCCGAAAGCAAAGCCACTTTTTACAGAAGCTGAGCAGCACCAGCAATCAGACCAAGGAAGATGGCGGCCGTGCTGTAGCTAGGAGTACCAGCGCCGCTACCACCGTTGCCGGAGCCGCTGGTCTTGTTGAGGCCGTTCTGGTCGTTAGCCGTCTTGTTGTCGAGACCGCCCTGGCAGTTGACCTTGCCCTGGACAACCTTGCCCTTGAGACCGTTGAAGAACTTGCAGACGTCGGTCAGGTTGGAGGTGGACTTGACGTTGATGGTACCCTTGACATCGTCGAGCTTGGGAAGCTCAGCCCTGCGAACTGTTAGTAAAAAGACGATGCATTGAGTTTGTAGCATAGAAACGTACTTCTCGAAGGATCCGCCAAGGAGCATGTTCTCGACGCTCTTGAGCTCGGGGAAACCAGTAATTTCGTCCAGCTTGGTGTTGTTGACAACAGTCAGATCACCAGAGATAGTGGCGAGATAAGGGAACGAGATGTTGGCAAGCTTGGCATTGTTGATGAAGGAAACGGAACCACCGTTCTTGGAGGTACCGACGCTGGTAAGGTTGGCAGCCTCGTAGGACTCAAGGTTGGGGTTGGTCTCAAAGCGGATGCTGTTCTGGATCTGCTCGAGAGCGGGCGTGCTGAGGCTCTTGACGCCGGAAATCTGGATCTCGTAGGCGGACTGGAGTTCAGTCAGGTTAACCTGCATGTCGTTGCCGTTCTCGGTGAGAATGAGCGTGTTGGTGATGTTAACCAGGTTGGAGTCGAACTTGGTGAGTCTCTTGTTGCTGTTGATGGTGAGGCTCTCGACGGTGGCGAGGTTGAGACCACTAATATCGCTGAGGAAGGTATCGGCAATGTTAACGGTGCTGGCCTGGCTGACACCAGACGAGGAGAACTGCAGGGTGGAGAGCTGGCCCAGACGAGCGAAAGAGAGCTTGTTCAGCTTGGTCAGCTTCGGCAGGCTAATGCTGGCGAGCAGGCCGGCATCCTGGACCTGGAAGTTGCCACCAATGGTCGTGAGGGACGAGGACGATATAGCGAGCAGGCTGGAAGTGCCGTTGACAATAAAGTCCTTCTTGAAAATCTTGGGGCCGTCAATCTGAAGGTTGCCCTGCAGAGAGGGGGAAACAGTGACCACGGCATCGACGGTATCATCATCACAGTCGAATGTGGGGTTGAGAGTGTCAATGGTAATGTCCGTGGTGCAGCTCGCGGCGACTGAGAGATGTTAGCCGTTAGTCGCAGAGTTGAACAGTGGATGAGCTTTCTTACGGGCGCCAACGCTGACGGTCGCAAGGACCAAGAACTTCTGAAGAGAAGGCATTTTGATCTAGAAACGAAATGTCAGTTTCCGCAGGGCTAAGCTGCGTTGCCTGGATGCGTTGCTTGAAGTGGACACGGGGCAATGTGCTGTAGATTGAAGAATACAATCAATGTCAATGGCTGTGGCAACAAGAATTTGATGCCGAAAAAATATGCTGGGTCGCTCAAAGTTGAAAATGCTTGTATAAAAGGCTGTTGTTGACAAGTCGAAGATGCGTTCAGCCTGGACAAACCAAGTTCTTTTCCGTAACCTCTGTTGATAAGACGCCTGGTAGCTGGAACTGGGATAGAGGCCTGGCGATGAAGCTCTTGCGTATGGTCCGACGGGGGATGTTGTGGTAGAAAATGGTCGTCCGAAAGCAAAACAGGCTAAATAGCGTAATGGAGGCGTAGAAATGAGCTGTCGGCTGCCGTGCACAGTGGGACGAAGCGCGTGCGATGTGGGAAGGAAGCAGGCAGGCAGGGCAAGCGACTGGAATGCAGGCGCAGCGGACACAAGCCAAACATGTAGGCAAAGCAGAAGTGCCACTTCAAGTCAACGCGGCAACGGGGACGATAGGAACGCACCAGAGTAGAATTGACAAGAGTTGCAAAAAAACGGTCACAATGGTCGGAAGATGGTCGGTCGAGCGATGAGGTTCCTAGGACAACAACGCGCGTTAGCTTGGGCGAAATAGGGGCGTCGGACGTTGAGATGGAGGACGTTTGCTAACCGTGTGGCGTTTGATAACGAGAGGAAGAAGAGAAGCAAAAGGGATCAAAAGGCGAAGAAAAAAGGACGAATAGTTCTTTTTTTTTTTCGGGGGCCAGAAAACGAGCGGCTGGAAATGAATTGGGTCAACGGGAAGAGAAGTCGAAAGGGAAAGGAGGACGAGGTTTTCTAGCCAAGGGAAGGGGAGAGGGCGAGAGTGGGAAAAGAGATTGGGAGCTCCCAGGGGCACTAGCAGTCGAGCAGTGGGCTCGTCAACCTCAGCATGGGGGCCTGAGGAGGTGAGGAGGTACCTGGTGAGGAGGGGGGGCACAGTCGGAGGATGAGGTACCTCTGCAGGTACGGGCGGAGCTACCTGAAAGTGGTGCTAGTGGCTAATAAAGCTTCTGGCACAGTGCAATAGGTACCTAGCGCTGTGCCTTGGTTACCAGGGGCCCCATCGACCACTGGCCGGGATGCTTTTACAGGAGTGAGGAGGCACAACGGGCCGCTCGGCCAGGGGATGCCCGCTTGGGCCTAGGCCAAGGTAGGAGGAGATGGGCATGTAAAGCAAAACTGACCCCTTGACGACTGCACGAAGAACCAAGAGTTGGGCAGAAGACGATTACAATTCCTTCAAGCATCTCAGGGGCGAAAACAGTCCTATCTTTGCGAGAGAAGAATACGATACTGCTGAGGTTGCAGACTCGCCACCCAGGCCGGACCTAGGAGGAGCAAAACAGGCACAAGCTGCCTCGAGCTCAATCCAGGCCTTTGCTTAGCGGGAGGCATGGCATGCATGGAGATGGGGCGGAGCCCGACCCCACAAGTTCAGGTGCCATGGCATGGTTCATTGAAGCAGCACATGTACCTTTGCTGGCCCCGGGCGTTTGCAGTGACTGGCTGGCATGTCTTTCTGTTTTTCAGTAGACGGAGGATGCAGCAGCGTAAGAAAGAAAAATCCAAAGTCTATTTATAGCAGAGTGTAAATAGGGCCATATATCAGAATACGTGGTTGAAACGAAATGGAAATAGCCGCAAAGCTACAAAGCCAGCAAAGTATTGTTCTGATGCCAGCGAGAGTCGATGTGGTATGCCAAGCCGCCCTGCCAAACACCAGTATCAATGTCCGATTTGACACGCCACAGCGCATCGTTACAGCGTCTTCACCCCTGCTGTCGCCCATCCCAGGGGGGCCATCCGATACAAAACCTCGTCACAGGACGTGTCGCAATGGATCGTGATTCAACTGAGATGCTACGGAGCACTCATTTCTTCTCCAGTCGGCTCTCTCTTCACCACTCCGCATATTTCTCACAGTCAAATCTGATACTTTCCGACTCGCTTTAACCACATGCCACGTATCATATATAAACGGTCGAAACTCTACAAGATATGGTTGCTTGCTTTTGCCCGCAGTATTGTTGTTGCGGACACCTTACTCCCATCACCACAGACCACCAATTCTCACTCTTGCTAGCCACGAATTTTCTTCTTCTCACCACTTTTCTTTCCTGTTTGCCCTCCCTCCTCTCTCTTTTGTATCAGACATATCGGAAAAAGTCTATGCTCCACCCCCTTCACCCGCCGATGCTTGCGCGTCCCACCTTCGCTAGCACGGCCAGACTAGTTATAATAAACAACACCATTGGTCTGTCACAGCCACACAGTCCAGTGCACATTGGATCAACTGTGGCCCATCGGACTTTGTTTCAAAACACCAAGACGGCAAACAGAGAGCCGGTGGCGGTTTTTATTCCTGTAGACTCCGCGGCCGCCAAGCAGGACGACGCCAAAGCTCTTGGCCTTTTGCCACGCATTCACCATTGTAGAACACAGGACCAGAGACACGGCGCACACCTGAGAAAACAACTGATGATGATTAGTGTTAGTCTGATCCATCGTGGCAGTGCACAATAGACTCTGCACAAAAAGCTGCCACTGTGCCGCACCACGGTATCAAAACATTCACGGGCACGACGGGCAATGGTGCCATGATCGGCAATTGCCCCAACGGGTCCTGCGCCGATCTAGTCTCGCACTCTCCAGATGGCAATTTTCCAACTGCAAACTACCAATTGTCCATTGGCCAGATGAAATTGGCACCATGGCGACGATGGGCGACTAGTGAAACAGCAGGCGGGAACGTTGAGCAGTTTGAGCAGCAAGCTCGAGCTGCTGCCGCCATCACCAACTCTACCGAGCAATTCCTCACTCGGATTACACTCGTCGCTTTTTCCTCAATTGGCACCTGACGGCACTAATTGACCCAGAATACGGACAGCGCCGAGCCTTTTCTTCGCTCCTCCTTCTCTAGCCCAAAACTTTTATGAGGGGAAAAAAAAAAAAGCCACGCCACTACCGGCAACTTACATCCGCGCATTCCGTCCGTTCCTGTAGGCCAAGCCCATTCGATACGAATTCGCCTTTTCTCCCGCCGACTTTGCTCTTCAGGCTGGACTTTCTGGGGGGGTTTACCCGCCTCTACATATCACCATCTTGTGAGGAGGAAAAGAGTCCGACACGTCGTACTGCGCCGCCGTGACATGGCAGGTTTTACAGCGTGTGTCTGTGTGTGTCTGTGTGTGTTTGCGTAGCGAAAAGTCGCCACGTAACTTGTGATACTGGTAGTCCATGCTTGGCAGTGCAACGCCCCCGTATTCCTTGATATCGGCGGGAAAGAAAATACCCAGGCTTGGCTGCATGACGCCAAACCAGAAGGAAGAAAAACTTCAGAGGAGCGATGAATTGCCAATAGCTCACCACATGCTACTTGGCGTGCCGTTCTCAATGTTCCAGATGCGCCTCCCTGTCTTTTACTGGCAACTAAAGCCCCCTTTTGTCACTTGCTCTAGCTACAGGAGTCTCTCTCCCCTACCCACCACCGCCGTAATTCATTGGGCAGATGCAAGGTTAAATAAGCATTTGCGTTCCAGATTCCTTCCGGGTTTGATTTTGCCCCTCATCGTGAGTTTGGTGTCACTGAATGGACCGGGATGTCATTGGCAGTGTGCAACATGTTTGGCAACTTGTCAGGTCACACATGACATCAGGAGGCCACGCCTTCGGCCAGACGTGATGCATCTACTTGGACGGTATAACGTTATTTGTACAATATGTTGGCGTAATTCCGTCTTGATAACTTTGCGCGGTGTCGTCTCCCATCTTTCTTCTTAACGCCGCGCCCGCCCGTGTCCTCCACCTCCCCTGCTTATTCGACCGAACCGCTACCTAATTCAATTGGCCCCCAACCCACAGTTGCTGGTATGAGTTAGTTAGATATTACGGCTCATCCCTCCATCGCCCTGCGACCCATTTGTAGAATAGTGTCAAGCATTGTCACTCGCCAGCTGGCCCTCGCTTTCGCTCAGTCTCTCTCCATCTCTCTTTGTGTCGCGCAATGACCTCTGTCTTTGCCACAGTGCAGCAACGAGTGAGGCGAGCGAATGAGGCCGTCATCCTATCCCACCACATGCCCTGGACAAGTGCAGCGGTAGACATGCACATTGCAACCGCCCGACGCGTTCGTTGCGCTGCGCTCGCTGGGCCAGGGTCAAGCACGTGTCTGCACCAGAGCTTATTCTGCACCAGAGCCTCGTTCCTCGGAGCAAATGGAACGACTCTTGATATTAATACGACCGAGCATGGGTGAAGAAGCCTCGTCGTGGCTGACCAGTGGAGACTGTAAAATTGCCTAATAATATTGAATTGATGAATCTGATGTGGACTCGACGCATGCCTGCCCTTCCGCCCACTAGCGTCGTCCTGTCGATGTGGCGGGGTCTGGGGAGCTTCTTCCCTTGGTGATAGCCCGACGACGGAATACGAGATGACTCCATGTGCAGAGTACAAAATACGGCTGCAGCAAGAATCCGGGGGTGCTTGGCATACAGCTGATGCGCACCTGGCTAACAAACTAATCGCAACACAAAGAGAGCCCGTCGCTGACTGGAAGCTCACATACCAGTACATAAGTTACAGAGCAAAAGAAACAATCCCACCAATATCACCGAATCCTATAAACCAGCATTGCCCACATCACACGCCATTTGAAAATATTTACCACAGACCAAGATTTCTTTCGACCATCCCACATTCCTCGCTCGTAACATCATCTTCAGTCGTAATCTCACAAATCCAGCTTCACTGTAGTGTTTATACTCGCCCGTCTCCTCAAGCCTCCATGGTGCTCACATCCGTCTCCTCCACGCGCCACATGTACCACATGAACAAGCTCCTGTAAGGCGCAAACTTGTCCGACAAGTCGACCATGTCCTGCTCCGACATGTACTTCCACTTGCCGCCCTTGTTCCGCAGCTTGGCCACGTCGCGGCCAACAAACGCCGCCATGCCGCGCTGCACGCCCAGGTCGCCGAGCGAGAAGACGTCCATGCGCTTGAGCCCAAAGCACGCAAACATCTCGACCGACCAGCGGCCCAGCCCGCGCACCGCAATCAGCTTCTCAAGCACCTCCTCGTACGGCGCGTCCTGCAGCATCTGCGCGCTCAGCTCCCCCGACGTGAACTTTTCCGCCAGCCCCTGGATGTACTCGGCCTTGCGCTGCGACAGGCCCGCCGTCCGCAGCTTCTCGAGGGGCGTGGCGGCCACCTCGGACGGGTGAGGAAATCGCTCAGTGGTGGTTGTGGCGCCGTCGGCGTCATCGGCGAAGAGCGCGACAAACTTGTTCTTGATGGACCTGGCCGCCGCGCCAGAGACTTGCTGCGAAATGATGCCGCTCGAGATGCTCTCAAACGGATCGACCTTTTCGGCTAGGCCCTCGGGCGAAAAGGCGCGGCACGTGTGCTTCTCGACAAGCGGCCGCATGCGCTCGTCGACGCTGATGAGATGGTCGCACGCCTCTTGTAAAAGGTTCTGCGTCGTCGTCTTTCCCCGGCCCTTGGACGGCGACGGCGGCTCCTCGTCGCGCGGCGCAATCACGCGTGACGTCTCAGGCGACAGCAGCATCGCATTGGTGCCGCGCGGGTTGGCAAGGCGAGCGACAGCTGCCGGCTTGGGCGTCTGCAGGCCTTTGTTAAAGGCCGGCTCGGCGATGATACCCACGGCACTGGGTGTAGGCGTCAGCGGCGGCGGCGCAATGATGCGCTTCTTCTTGGGCGTTGAGGGTGCTTCGTCTTTGGGCTTTGTATCGGCCTTGCGCTTGCGACCGTTGGTTGTGGGTGCGGCGGGCGCGGCGGGCGGAGGCATCGCCTCGCTGGCGGCACTGAGCCGCGAGGATCGCCTCGCTGGCGGCACTGAGCCGCGAGGATCGCCTCGTCCCGGCCATTGTAGTAGCGATGTATGCCCTTGATTCTAATATGGAGCTCTTTGCAGCTTGTGCCGCGATTTTTCTTCGAGCCTGCGGTGTATGTCGCAGCGTGAGAGCTCGGGTTTGGAGAGTGAATGAACGTGCCGCAATCATGCACAGCAGAGCTCCGTGCGACGCTGATTTTCGTATATGCAGATGATGATGTATTCGGAGACGATATCGTTGGCTCCTCGGACCTCTGGTGATGTAAAGATACAGTTCAATGGATGGTGATGGCTCAGGATACAGATGACAAATTATGAGATTTCACGCCGTTCTGAAAGGCAACTTGGGGAAGCTCTACTACCTAGTGTTAGCTCTGCCGTTAGGTAGTCTGGCCTAGCTCCTGCTGACTGGACCTACCCTACATTTGTGCGCAGATCTTTGTTCTCACCGGTCAAGACGTTGGAAAAGGAAAACAGGATGCTCGCATCACGAATGCTTGATCTTTCCTGGGATTCAATTTCCTGCCTCTAATGATCTTGATTTTTTCTAGCTTCTGAGGACATGGCATGGTGGCGAACTCGGCGAGTGCAGAACCAGACCATCCGGCATTAGCACGGTCTCGGCTCTGGATTCTCTCACTGTCTGACTACAGACGAAAAAGGTCATGTCGGCAGTCATTATTGGCCAGCTTAATCTACCTTATCGGACGCGCTGGCTGCATACCGAATAACCCAACCGTGTCTTGTGGCGGTCCAGCCTACCGACCGACGACGCGCAGAACAGGGCAAGGATTCAAGCTGCAACTACTTTGTAGATTCACGGGAATTTTAGCAAAGTGTCCTTCTCCTTGCATGACTTGTTTAGTAAACGTTTTAATGATTGCTACTTTGTAATAGCGTCTATTCTTCTCTTGAAAGGGGCGAAGCAGGTTGAGCTAAATTTGGACAAGCGTACTCCGTACCGATGCGGACGAGCCAGGCGGGTACTTGAGGATACATGATGAATACATCTTTGCACATGATTATTGCGCGACTTATCATGTACTACTAGGTACACCCTAGCTTCAAGCTTTTTTTCCTTCCCGTCGATAGTGGACGAGCCACGTTCTACCACATCGAGGCTCCAAGTCTCTCCTGTAGCCAGCGCTGCTATTTTTCTGCCTCATCAACGTCGCTTCTCTGGCCAGCCCGGTTTCCTTTCAGTTGGCTCTCGACACCGACCCGAGGTCCAGCTTCCTTTCCTCCTTACGCCTCTATTGATCGCGTCCACTCGTTTTCTCTTTACCCGCCCGCGCCGTTCGCTACCCCAGCTCACCCGTCGATACAACCACCCCTTATCTTTTGGGGCGTGCTAAAGACTACGATTGCCATCCGCCCGGTGCGAGTGTTAGCACGACGACAACCCAACCACGGGTTAAACTCCCGCACATCCGCCATCATTCACCCCGTTGCTGCCCCGAGGTGGTGACAGTAAATCGCCCACCATGCTTCTTCCCAAAGGTGGCCTCAACTGGAAGGCCGCGCAGTCCAAGCTCCCCCCTTCGCGGGCCATCTTGAACATCGTCGCGCGCAAACGAGTCATCGTCCTCGCTGCAATCATCACAGCCATCGTCCTGCTATGGCGCGGCGTGTCGAATTCTGCGTCCGAGATGCAAAGGTACGCACCCATTCCTTCGCACTGGTCGTCCGGGCCTCCCTTGATCGCGCCATCGCTAACCCCTCGGCAGCTTCTACTGCTGGGGCCCATCCAAGTCGCCCATGGACATGACGGCGAATGACTATGCCAGATGGAATGCCCATCTGCAAACACCCGTTCTCTACAACCCCCACGCGCCGATCGAGGTCAATTCCACCAGCATTCAGCACGTCAACCTGAATTCCATCACCTCCACCACCAAGGCCGTCACCAACGAAGAGCGAGTCCTCATCCTGACTCCCCTCAAGGATGCCTCGAAATTTTTGCCAAAGTACTTTGATCTGCTCGCCAAGTTGACGTATCCCCACCACTTGATCGACCTGGCCTTCCTCATCTCCGACTCGGAAGACGACACCCACGCCGCCCTCGCCGCTGAGCTGGACCGCATCCAGAGCCGCCCCGACAAGGTACCTTTCCGAAGTGCTGTCGTTGTTGAGAAAGACTTTGGCTACAAGTTGAGCCAGGATATTGAGGAGCGACACGCGTTTGCGGCTCAAGCCCCTCGCCGCAAGGCCATGGCTAGAGCTCGCAACTACCTCCTCTATTCTGCCCTTAAGCCTGAGCATTCTTGGGTGTACTGGCGCGACTCTGATATCGAGGAAAGCCCCGACACCTTGATTGAGGATTTCATTGCCCACGACAAGGACGTCATTGTACCTAGTATGTTTCATCTGGGATGCAAAGTTATACAATGCTAACCTGTCAGACATTTGGTTCCATCGTTACGAGAAAAATGGTCACGATATTGAAGGGCGATGTAAGTGACTCGTATCTATTTTTTTGTGCCAGGACTAACACTATTCAGTTGACTACAACTCATGGGTCGAGTCAAACCAAGCCCTTGCTCTGTCCAAGAAGCTGGACAAGGACACTGTCATTGTCGAAGGTAAGCTTCGGACCGAGCATCGATTTTTGGTCGGCCGACTAACTGCTTGCAGGATACAAGCAATTCAAGACTGGCCGAACGTACATGTGCCTCATGGGAGACCGCAACCAGAACAGGGACGAAGAGCTCGAGCTTGATGGTATTGGCGGTGTCAGCATTCTCGTCAAGGCCGACGTCCACAGATCGGGAGTCAACTTTCCCGCCTACGCCTTTGAGAACCAAGCCGAGACGGAAGGCTTTGCCAAAATGGCCAAGCGCGCCGGCTACAGTGTCGTTGGTCTTCCCAACTATGTTGTCTGGCACAAGGACACGGACGAAAAGTTTGCCAAGGACAAATAAGAGGGCGCCAGCAAGACGATTACGACATGCCGCGCAATATTAATACACTCACAGCACTCTCTTAGTGCCACATACCGACAGCCTCGTCTTTGAGAGAAAGACTGACGGCGTCCGGTGTGGACAAGGACGAAGCATTCATTCAGTAAATACGACATGGCGACTTTCTATTCTATTTGACAATCTTCTTTGCAACGTTTTATTAGACCAGCGCCTACTTTTGGGGAGGACGGCGACAGCTTTGGGTATGCACCATACCACGTCACAACGACACTTTTTTTTGAATGCGCTTAATGGTGGTGCGGCCGGGGCGATTTGGAATTATTGGTAATTTGGATCTGGTTCGGAAGGAAGAGGTGTGTAGATGACAGTGATGTTGGTGAAAGAGGCTTCTTTTGTCCTCTGTATTATGAGGTCTGGCTGCCATTTGGAAATCCTCTGACGGCTACTGGGCCGCTGTTGGCAAACTCTTTATTTGGAGAGGAAGCGATAGAAGCGCTAGATCTGGGGCGCTTTCTAGGAGTTTTAGGATATCTGTTATGCATTCAACCCAAATTCACTGGCGTCTACTATGAATAGGGCTGCTCATGTCAAGTATGTGTAAAAAACGATTTACTGTACAACACTTGGAGCGCAAAGGGCCATGGATTATATGAAGCGAAAAAGTGTGAGCCATGATAATAATTCAATTATTTCATTCGCCATTTTCTTTCTCATTTTTCCGTTTGGGTAGATCTGATGCTCAAGGTCGGCATGCCGTATCTGTCACTCGGTGGTGTCACATGATCAGTGGCAAAATATCGGATACCCATCTGGCACGCCAGCGCCTTCGTCATAACCCCAGCAGCGACCTACCACGCGGCCCAGGCACAGGCAGCCGTCATCCATAGTTGCATGTACTCTTAACCGACCTACATAACAGCGCGAGCCGTCTGTCGCGACCGAAATTGTACATCTCAACGGACATATAACCCCTGAGCACGACGACACATCTCGTCCGACGTGTCCCTCTTCTCGCGTTGCTTTGACGCCGAGTTACCCCACCATATATAGTGGAAGAGCAACCAGGCCGCCCGCCTTTTGCGATTCGATCGAGACCACGACAGCCGCGGCAGCAAGAGCCATCTCTGACGGCACGACCAGCTTTCGTCGGCGAGATAATCCCTACCTCTTGCGACACACAACCACAACAACCCAGACGCAATCATGTGGGGCTGGTTCGGCGGCGGCGGTTCGGCGCAGAACCGCAAAGACTCGCCCAAGACTGCTATCCTTGGGCTGCGCTCGCAGCTGGATATGCTGCAGAAGCGCCAGACGCACTTGGAGAACCAGATTTCCGATCAGGACGCCACAGCCCGCAAGCACGTGGCCGCCAACAACACAAGTGGTGAGCCGGGCACGATTCCACGAGAAGGGGCGGGGAGATCTGAAATACGAGGAAAATGATACTAATATATGTGAATTCGCAGCGGCCAAGGCAGCGCTGAGACGGAAAAAGGCGCACGAGCGCTCGCTGGAGCAGACAGAGGCGCAGATTGGCACGCTAGAGCAGCAGATCAACGCCATCGAGTCGGCCAACATTAACCGCAGCACGCTGCAGGCCATGGAGAATGCCAGCGCGGCCATGAAGAACATTCACGGCAAGCTTACACCGGAGAAGGTGGACGAGACCATGTATGTGGTGCTTCCCTGCCATGGAGTCAGGATGGAAATGTGCGAGTGGAAGACATGTGCTGACAAGGAGGTACAGGGACAAGATCCGCGAGCAAAACGAACTCAGCGACGAAATCGTCAACGCGCTCACGACATCGAGCCTCAGCAACGCCGTCGACGAGCAGGACTTGGAGGACGAGCTGGACCAGCTGCAGCAGGAGCAGCTCGACGAAGCGATGCTCAAGACGGGCACGGTCCCAGTACTGGCATCGCCTCCCAGCCAAGATCGTGAGTTGCCTGCCAAAGTATGCTACGTGAAAAGTAAATGTGCTAACGCGAGATGCAGCCGTGTCCAACCGACCACAGGCCGCCGCGCAGAAGGAAGACGACGAGGAAGAAGAGCTGCGCAAGCTGCAGGCCGAAATGGCCATGTAGAGGGCGGGACACTGCGAAACGCCTGCCGCTTATCCTACTATCCGTTGACTATTTTACCCCATACTCCTGGCGTTGGCGTTGTCCATTTTTTCTTTTTGAGTACCCTGTTGATGGAGAGGAGACGGAAACGAGTATAAATGAGCTTTCGTGGTAATCTGCTTGTTAGGGCTGTTGCTACTAGAGGCCTGTACATGGCTGGTGTTGCTGTGGTAGGTAGGTATGTGGCGCGCGGGATCGTCTGAGCATAGCCCCGAGTTTGTTTATCTTCTGGACCCTTTATACGACGCCTTCCCCTTTGACATTTTTTTTCTTCTTTGTGGTAGATCTAGAAATTTTATAAACGATTTTCGTGTCACAGTGTGCCTGGCGCGCCCCACGAAGGGTCCCCAGCAGCGAGGCTGGATGGGCTACGAGGGGTGTCTCGGTCTGCCTCGCAGAAAGTAAAGTCTGGCCAAGCTATCCATATAGCACGTTCATTCCCGTCTCATCCTTGATCATACATGGGCGACCTGGTGGCGCGTTTCACGGGCTGCAAGATACCAGGCTGACCGGGGGGAGGCGTCGACGACCAATCAAGCCGGCCCCAGCGAGGCACACGCTAAACATGTCCAAGTCCAGGCCACGCCAACATGAGCCCACGATCAAATAGCCTACCAATTTTCGAGTATTTTACTTGACAATAATTCATAGCTCAATACTGAAAGTCTATCATGCTCATTTTTTTTTTTCAAATTTTCAAGGAAAAGTGGTCAACAGTATGTCTTGCTCCCAGATAATGACGTCTGACAATCGGGATGCCAACGGGCCCAGCAGAGCGGGGAGTCCAAATGGTGGTGGTGTGCTGGGCGCTTAAACAGAAAAACACCTGGGCGGTTAGCCACAGCTTTGGCCACGACAAGGTGCATTGCATAGACTACGACCTAACCCCCCCTGTCGGTTTACGTTTATTCTAGTGCCCTCTTGTGCAGTATGGATGACGGGCCAACGACTCGAAGCGCTTTCATCCGGCCCTTCCACCATCGTCATACCCCCGCCTCCACACACACACCCTCGCATCCGGATGTCTTTGTTCGCACTGCATTTTCCCGCACAGGCAAGGTGCCCTTTTGCCGTGGGCTCGGCGGCAAGCTTGTCAGTCGATAGGCTGAGATGAGGGCTGGAATATGGGGGCAGGTCGCGACCTACGTGAGAGATGTGTGAGCGCGAGATGATGTTGGCCGACTAAGAAGATGGTTCTCCCCCTCTTCACTCCTCCTTGCTTTCCTTTTGCTCGACAGCCTCTTATTCTTCTCACCATTGATTCACTGTACCTATTGACGACTGTTGTATTTCATATGTTCATTTTCCGAGCGCGTTTGATATAGACACATTTTACACATTGACTGTTTTTCTTTCTTCACATTTCCGTGTCATCTGTTCTACCCGCCGGACCTCTCACGAACAGACAAATATTCTTCCCGAAGATTCGCACAAGAAAGAGCATCACACACGGCCGTGATTCGCAACACGAACTTATCATCAGCGTCTTAATAAAGCAACAACAAGAATAAGGCTGAAATGTGCCCACGGCAACAGGCCATGCACTGATCTTCCGTCCTCACAAACCCCCCAAGTACGACCGATTTTCACTCCCACTTGCACTCTCACGTCGTTTGGCGCTGACGAGAACTCCAAAAGAGCTGCATCACGATAGAACATGTCCAAGACTCGCCGCCATGCGTTGACACCACTCACCCTCGTCACTCTTTTACTGCGACTTGCGTCACGCGCGTCCGCCGCCATCCCCTCGCACCTCCGCGACGACATCTCCGCCTTTATACCCGCCTGCGCCGAGCAGTGCCTCGTCTCCTTTCTCGCCGTAAACTACGCGCGCGGCGACGACACGGACAGGCACCTGACCCTCGACTTTGTCTGCGCGCACCGCGGCCGCTCCGGCTACACGGTCGGCGAGGGCGCGCTGCAGTGCCTCACCGGCGAGCGCAACGTGGGCTTCTGCAGCGCCGTCGAGGCTGGAGGTGCGTGTATCCCTGCATTCTGGTTTATTTTGTGTGGGCTTGGGAAGCTGACTTGCCAGACGCAGATGTCGCCTTTTCGAGAGCGTACCAGATTTGCAGCGACCAGACGGCCGTGGCCAAGCCCAACGGAGGCACCATTACCGCGACGCTGAGGTTTGGCCCGCAGAGCGGCGTGCTGACCTTTGCGCCCATCACGTCGTCGGCGACGCCGCTGCCGATTCCCACGGCGACTGATACCACCATTACCGCCACCGACACCGACACCAGCAGCAGCAGCAGCAGCTCAACATTGTCCTTTACGGAGACTACACTGACGACGGCGACGCCGACTAGCAGTTTCACCAGAACAACGACAACCTCCTCCACCTCGCGGGCAGCCACCACATCCACAGCCGCATCTACACCCACGTCGACGCAAGATGCGCCGCCCAGCGCGCCGCCTCTCTCCAAGGGTCAAATCGCCGGCATCTCCATTGGCGCCGTGTGCATCGCCGCCGGCGTCGCCTTTGGCCTCATTCTTCTGGTGCGGTTCTTGCTGCGGCGCCGGCGTCGCCACAGCGGGTCGACCATTGGCAGCTTTGTCGGCGGCGGTCATGGCGGCGGCGGCGGGAGAGGAGGCGGCAGCTACAGGCCGGCGCGCGATACCTGGGGCTACGGTTTCGACAAGACGTCGCACTCGAGCGACCGCAGCTCCTGGATCGCGCGAGAGGCACCCGGCATGTCGCGCTACCCAGCGATGCCGGCGCCCAGCGGCAGTGGTGCCGGTGGCCATGCGACTCAGCAGCAGCAGCAGCAGCCGTACAATCGCGACAGCTGGCGGCCGAGCGCCATTGGCCTCGCCATATCTCCATCGAAAGTTTCGGGGGGCACGCCTGCCGCTACACCGACCAGGCTACGGCCGCTTTCCAAGCTGTTGCCCGCAAAGCCAGACATGCCACCTGTGACACCCAAGACCACCTCGCCGCCGCCGGCGATGCGGCCGGCGTATCAAGAAGGTCGCGGAGACCAGGCTCCTCTGCAACCACAGGCATTCCTGCATCCCATTGCTGCCCAGTTCATGCGCCCCGCTGCCGCAGCACCAGCACCGCAGCCCGCCGCGACCAACAACAACAACCAACGTCCATACTCGCTGCGTCTCGTCATCCCCGACGACTCCAAGCCGTCGCCCGCACAAGACAAGCAGCGTGTCCAGAGCCGACCGCCACAAGCCGGCGGCGGCGGCGCCGGCCGCGACAGCACCCTGACCGAGTTTGAGGAGGACGAGCTCCGGCGCTCCACATCGCCGAGCGCCGGCCAGATCTGGTGTCCGCCGTCCGCCGGGCCCGACTCGGCCGCCGCGACAGCCGCTCCGTATTATGTGTCGGACGGCTACGGCAACTGGGTCCTCGGCGACACCAAGAACGCGCTCGACAGGGAGATGCAGAGCCCGCTGAGCGCCGGCACCATGCCGCGCGTCGCGACGGCCCGGTCGGGCATCGTCACGACGGCCGTGCAGACGCAGATTCCCGCGCGCCGTTCCCGCGAGCCGCTGGTGGCCGCCGCCGCCGCTGCTGCAGAAGAGACCACAAGCAAGGAAGAAGAAGATCAGATCCCGGGTAGCATACAGAATACTCCCAAGGTGCTGGCCGCGGCGCCGCGGATCCCGGCTGACCAGGCGCAGAAGACGAGCGTGGAAGAGCAAGAGGCAGCGCCGGCAGAGGATCCCAAGACGCCGCGCGTGCGCTCGGCCGTGCGCACGCCCAAGACGGTGCCGTCGCCGCTCTTTTCCAGACAGCCCAATCCGCGCTCCGCCTCCAACCCGCTCCCCAACATCAACACGGCGACGTACACCGCGCAAGGCCGTTCACTGACTGCCGGCGGCGGACGATCGCGCGCCACCTCCGCCGACAGCGGCATCACCGCCTTTAGTATCGGCTCCGATGGCGCTGCCGACGACAGCAACAATAACCTCAAGTCGCCGCTTGCCACCACGCCCGGCCCGGTCAACAACCTCTCGCCCGTGGCCGAATCGCCCCGCAGCCGTGCGACGGCTGCTTCCCACGCGGGCAGCAACGACGTCCACACGACAACCAGCAACAACAGCAACGCTGCTGGTCCTTCCGAGAGTAACGGCGGCGGGGGCGGTGTGAGCCCCGTCTCGTACCCTCGCATTCCCGGCCGCGGTGCAGCGTCCGGACCACTAGCCCCCCGCGGCGGCGGCCGCGCTCACTTTTCCGGCGTTGCCCCATCGCGCATGCTGCTCTTGAACCAGCAGGAATCGGGCCAGCCCAGCCCGACTCTCGGCCGAGAGTCGTTTCAGCGACGGCCGCCGTATCTCCCGTATGGCGGCGCGCCGCCTCCCGAAGCGGCAGCTCGGTACTCACGAGGTGGCGGCAATGGCATGTCCCGCGGTCGAGGCCGTGGTGGCCCCATGACGATGATGATGCGTCCGCCGTCGCAGAACAGCACAATGGGCGGCGGCGGTCCTCTCCTACGTCCACCGTCGCAAAACTCGCTTGCGCAGCAGCAGCGGACCGGCTCGCCGACCATGCGCATCGTCGAACCATCACCCGAACCTGAGCCCCTACATGCCACCACCACCCCAGCCTCTACCGCTCCACCACCACCTCGCGACGACCGTTCCATGCTCCCCTCGGCCGCCGCGCGCCAGCCGCGCCGCCGTCCGCCGAGCCACCTCCCGCATCCCTTCCCCATGTATCCCCAGCCCCGTCCGCCGCGTGCCGCCCAGCCAGCACCACCACCGCAAGAGCCCACCATTCCCAGCATCAGCACCGACCGAGACAGCTTCAGCCGGTACCCGGGCCACCCGATGCCGATCCCGCAGCCCTACCAGCATCAGCACCAGCATGAAGCTTGGCGCCCGACGCCGTCGCAGCAATCGTACAACCCGGCCGCGCACGACAACAGCAGCCAGGAGGCCCTCGCCGCCACGTCGACGTCGTCCCCGTCGTCGTCGTCGCTGCTGCTGGCCAAGAGGCTGGGCACAACGCGCGCCGCCAACATGACGCTTCAGCCGCAGCAGCAGCAGCAGCCGCAGGGGCAGAGGAGCCTCGGGATTCGAGATCGCTGGCAGCAATCGCCTCAGCAGACGCAACAGGGTGGTGGTGGTGGTGGTGGAGGAGTGGCAGGACGGGGAGGAGGAGATGGAAGGACGTTGGAGGTCCACCAGGTCGCAGAGTATCCCGCCACACCAGATTTGCCTAGCACGCCGACCTGGTTGCCGCGGTTGACGCCCACACGACGAGGAGAGGACTTGGTGCTGAGTGTGGGCTAAATTCGGACAATGAAAGAAGAAGAAGAGGCCAAAAAAAAAACAAAATAATTATCTGGGATATATTTGTGTACGATTAAATACTTGCAGACCAGACATTGATATAGGGCACTCATTTGGGAAGCGGTTTCAGAATCACTCGGCGCTCAGGACGATATCCAATCTTTTCATAGACAATCTCTTAGTTCTCTGGCGCTTTCAAAGTTGAATCTTAGGAGTATTGCAGTATGCTATTTAGTGCCTAGGCTGCCATCGCCTCATCTTTGTTGCGCGCGACCTAGTTCCTCATCTATCATGGCCGTCTCCATCGGATCATCCCGCTCACCTCCGTTCCGATTTCTGCCTGGGGTACTGAGGTTACTCATGGAATACCCGTCAAAGTCTGGGTCATTTCCAGTTCCGCTACTTTCGTCTGAACGATACATTCGTCTGCCTTTTTTCTTTCCGCTACCAATGTGCAAGTTTCGCTTCAAGTCACTCATCTGATCGTCCAACGCATCCAGACCATGGCCTAAAGCACCGCGGTTCAAATGGGCGCCAGCGTCAATAAGACGATTCTTCTTCCGAATTTCCTGCCAGCGCGTCATGCCGCCAAGTTCGAGAATACTCATTCTGCGTGTCTTTCCAATGGGGTTGCCAATCATGATTGGACGCCACGCTTGCTCCTCCGCTATCATTGCCTGCGCGTTAGTAGGCATTGACGCTCGTCGGATGGTCGACTTTCGTCTTGCTTCCACCACTCGGTCCATCTCATCGAATTTGGATCGTGGAATGATTTGAATTTCCACAAAGCGAACAAGAACAAGAAGTAAAAGTACTGTGAGAACAAACAAGATGCCTGCAACGACACCCGTCGCAACTTGTTGTCCGAGGGTAATTGTGACATGCCCGCCCAGTGCAGTAGAGCCTGCAGCCAAGATGTACGCAAGCGTGTGAATCAGTGCAAAGCCAGCAGTTACACGAGGAAAAGAGGAGTAATTCGTTCTTTTGGGATTTCTTGCTGAAGAGCCACGTTGTCGACCCGTCATTCCCGGGTTGAGGTCCGAACAGTCAAATGTTTCCATAATGAGCCCATTGCATTCAGCTATGGCCAGGCAGGACAAAAAGCCCACGAAAAAAGAGAATATTGTGGGCAAGCTTATATGCATAGGTGGGCCAGTAGAAACCGCCGCGTAGCAGATGCCGGCCAGAGGGAGCAGTAGCGAAAATACCGTGCGGCGCACCATGTGGGACGACCAAACAACGCGTTTGTCGAGAGTTGCTTTGTTGGTGTTCAGCTGCGCGAAGCGGGATCGAGAAAACAAATTTGCTTTTTGGAACGGAATCGCCAAGAGCGCACCCAGTGCCATGCTGGCAACCAGCAAACCGACTTCAGGAGACCGAAATCTGTAGTACTTCGAAGCCAAAGAGCCCAAAAGAACAATAATGAGGACAACCTGACAATAAATCCAAGAGGAATATATCGTCATCACCAGGAAGCCTGGTTGTCGAAGCATCTCCATAGACAGAACAACGCCATGATACACTTCTTCTCCCCACCACCTTGGCCCAGTCTTGGCCCTGTGCATCATGATCTCGCCACGCGCAACACGACGGGAAATATCGGAACCTGTTCTGACTTCTGCAACTGAGCGTCTGTAAGCGGAACGACGCACTTCTGGACAAACGACGTTGAGGAATAGTACCACGGCGATGAGAATGATGCTGACATAAAACCCCCAAGTCGGCGTATACTTGTCAATGATTGCTGCACCAACGAGGAAGCCTACACCAAGAGAACCAATCCAACACCAAGTCCAAATACCGAGCCAGACTCCCATGCCGCCTCCATGTCTGCGCGCATCGTAGTGATCAACTACCTCTTGATGGGGATTTACACTCATCAGAGATGCACCAAAGAGATCAGTGAGAATAGAATGGAAATTCATGCTGGCGAATCCGAGTGAGACACCCATGAGGGTTCTCGAAGCAAGGAGGAGCGCCCTCCACTCAAACGAATCCACCAATCTCTGAGAAGTCACTGCGAGCGCTTGTGGAAACAGTAGTGGCATCGCAAGAACAAGTCCAGTCAGGATGTATGGCTTTCTACCATGAAGTAATGGCAATGGCCACAGTAGAAAAGTTGGAATTGCCATCCCAAAAAAGCAGCCAGTGTTTCCGTGAACAACAATGTGAGACGGGTCAATGACGTAGTACTGAATGGATGGGACCAGCCCAGCGTAAATACCAAGAATGATGCCAATCAGAGCGGTGCTGATACAGGCCACGGAAGCGACGAAGCGTTTGCGAGTTGTCGACCAATCTCTGGCGATAGGCTGTCGTCGATGCGATCGTGCCAAATTGAATCGTTCACCTGCCCGTAGGCTGACGTGCGAGCGGCGCCGCAGGCTGATGCCGTGGTCGACAGGCAGTTGCCGCCCTGCGATATCCCGCTCTGGAAGCTGCTCGTCGCCGACCTGAAAACCACCTTGAGGTACTGCGTCGGTCGCTGTCCGATAGGGGGTTGTATAAGCTCGCGGGTCACCGCGAGGTCCTTTAAGATGCGTTGTGCCGTGCATTGGGGCTCGCACAGAGAAAGACTGGTTACCATCCTCTCCCATTGCAGCAGCTGGAAGTTGGAAAGTAACATGTCGGGGTGCTTGAGAATAATCTTCTGATCTTGGCATAAGTCCGTCATCCGAGTATTTTTCCATGACTTCGCGGAGGCGAGGTCTATTTTCAGCGGTAGAGAATGTATCGGCATGCTGGCAAAGGGGCCTGGTTGAAGACAGATGGTCTGTCTCACCCGACGAGACGTTTTCACTGAAAGACGTGTCCGAGCTGGAATTTTCCAGCTCGCTACTTTCCCGAGAGCGGGTTGCCTGGAAAGCTCGATTTTGGGGGAGATCAGCGACTTGAGACGCCATAGCGATCGCCTCATTCACTATTCGCTCCAAGTCGCTCACTGCACGACGAAATAAAAAGCCATCAAAGCGCGAGTCTGATCTTGTAGAGTACTTTGAGAGTCCGGTAACCGTTCGCGCTAATTGAATATCGGCCAAAGATGGATTCTCCAAAGTGCTAACAGACTGAGATCGAGGACGGAATCTTGTCGAACGACTGGTGAGTTTTGTCGTGTAGGTTTCGGGATACCATAGCATCTCACGTAGCCATTTTGCGGCTCGAGTGTAGTCAAGAAGAGAACCAACCGAATAGCTGCGCTTCAGGGCGCTTTTCAGAAACAGGGAAATGCCTTGAGTGGCTCCGTTCACGTTGTCGGAGTAGCTATGGGTAATGTCTACCAAGGATAGTTTTGGTCGTATCTGTTGAGCTGGTACGGGAGCAAACAGGGTGCCGGAGTCCCCCTTTTCGTCCATGGGGTATGTCACACAGGCAGAAAGACTGTGGCGCTTATCTGAGTTGCCATTAGACTAGTAGCTGGATGGATGTGGAATGATCATACCTTCTGCATGCTGCCACGCGAAGCTATTCTGGCCAGGCGAGGGCATTTGTACTACAAGATGATGATGGCCGGGGTGTGATCCAATTGTGCTGAAGGATGCCACGCTGCAAGATTTCTCGTCCAAAAATTGAAAAGCGTCTTTTGGATCGTTAGAGCTGTAAGGAGAGAAAACAGGGATACTTTTGGCTGAAACCGGTTCCATGTGCGATTCGTTGGCATCAGCTACTGGAGTGTGAAGCTGGCGAGACACGGAGCCATCCTGCTAGGGAGCTTGAATCGAACTCTGGCAAAGTTTCTCGCCGGCAGCTAGAATCAGCTTTGGAGGAAGAGCTTTCCGCACTGAAAAGTTAAAGGAATCAGTAAGATGAGACCCGAAGGAATGAGCAAAGATAATACCATTTTTCAGCCGCCTTTTGCCGGACCGTTGATTCTGGGCCGTGGTGTTGGAGCGATATGGGTTCTGCCTCTCGGCGAGAGCGACCATGTTCGATCTAAATCTAGTCGAAGACCTTCGAGATGGTATGAATGGCAGACTGTCTTTGTCGTGGAGCATAATTAAAGGCTCCTTTTCGGCATCACCGGCTTCCCCAGCCATGCAAGTCAACGCACTCGATCGGTGGCCACGGTGGCGAAAGCCTGCTTCCACAGGAGTTGCAGACCAATTATTTTGACCAGTCTTGTCGACAGAGCGTGTAATCGATAGTGATGAGCGGTTGCTTGGAGCAGGTGTATTGTCGAAGCTGCCAACGCTGGAGTCGGAGTCGACAGACAAATGAGGATCGACCGGCCAGGCCTCTGTGTGCGAGTAGAGGGTGGATAACATGACTCCTTGGTGGCAGCTTGCAACGATTTGATGCAGCCCGGTTGTCGGGTAGAATTCAAGATGGAGAATGGCGCATAGTGAGGAAGCTCTGGAAGAGTGATGATTTGATGGAGTGGCAGCAGCACGAGAATGCTAGGCGGAGGACTGTAACCGACTTTTAAATGGAGGAAGACAGGAATAATGAAGGGCCGTAAGATGAATTGAAGGATGACAATATAAATACTGATAAGAGTGTGGAACAGCAGATGTTAGGATCGAAAATGATGACAGAGCATATGATGCTGCCGAGCTGAAGATGGTGCGTTTGCATGGTTCATCGAGGCAGAGCCCTGTAAATAATGCAGACAGGCCTACTTGCTTGCCCACGATCAAAACGGTAGCGGGAGCCGGTGTCTCTTCCTAGTGCCCCGTTGCCTGTCCAAAAACAGGCGCCCTTCGCGTAGAGTATGTACCTATAGGTACCTGCCTACAGTGAGTATAGGTACCTACACCTAGGTATGCGGGCACGGCAGGTACCTCGGTGTGTACATCCTGAGCGACAGCCAAGCTATCGGGCAGATCAACACCTGCTATCCGTATTCGATGAGACATTCAGAAATCTTTGTGTGGTAGAGAAATACAACCAAACTATAGCTCAGTAATGCAAGTACGTTTTTTCTTTCAAACTCTTCGCCTTTCCGGCATCAAGTTTGCAGCGAAATAGGTATAACCCAGTAGAGGTGTGTCCAAGGCTCCATAACCGTTGACGACCCTAACGGCAGGCCGCCCACCACAGGAGCACCTGGCGCGCCAAATCACGATCATTTGAGATTGAGTAGGCGAAAATTTTATTATTTGATATTGAAAAAAAAAATCTTGAGAGAATCTAAAAGAGAATTCAAAAACAGACCATTATACTATACTCCTCTATTTGGGGCAGTAGCTCTTGCACACATTGGGGTTATGCAGCTTGTTCGCAGCGACACAGAGCGCAAACTGCTTCTTGCACTCAATGTCCTTGATGAGGCCGAGGGTGCGCTTTCCATGCTCTTGTCCGTCATTCTCAGAGGCCTCGAGTCCATCACGTCTGAACAGGCAAGTGGCCTTCAAGCACTGCTTCAGCTGAATGCCGCAGGCTTCAATGCAAGCCAGTGACGCCTTGGGGAAAATTGGGCACTTGGACTTGTCGGGAAGGTGGAAAAGCTTGAACGGGTTCAGGCTAAACTCGTCCTTGTTGTCATTGCAGGTGACTGGTGGCAGGGGAACGCCACAGATAGGTCCCTTGCCCAACCAACCAACTCCCTCAACACAGACCTGGGTAGGGACAGGAACACAGGACGATGTAGTCGAAGTACGAGTCGAAGTTGTGAAGGTCTTTGACGTAGTTGTCGAAGTAGTAATTGTACCAGTGCCAGTCGTGGAAGTGCCGGTAGAGGTGGTGCCGGTGCCGGTGGAAGAAGTGCCAGTAGAGGTGGTGCCGGTGCCGGTGGAAGAAGTGCCAGTAGAGGTGGTGCCGGTACCAGTCGACGAAGTGCCGGTGCCGGTCGAAGAAGTTCCAGTAGAGGTGGTGCCGGTACCAGTCGAAGAAGTGCCGGTGCCAGTCGAGGTGGTGCCAGTCGAGGTGGTGCCAGTCGAGGTGGTGCCAGTCGAGGTGGTGCCAGTACCAGTGCTGCTCGAGGTAGTCTCAGTACCGGTCGAGGTAGTGCCAGTGCCAGTAGTGGTGGTCACGGAGCTGGTCGAGCTCGTGCTAGACGTCGACGTGGGCGTCGCAGTGGTGCTGGTAGTTGTAACAACCGAGGTGCAAGGCTCCGTGGACTCGAGATCCTTGGCAAGGTAGATGTTGATGCGGTTCGCGCCGCCGCACGTCTTGGAGCCATCACCGGCGCAAGGCTTGTTGCACTCGGCGTCGGGCGCCTTGCTGGCTTGCGAGGCAAGGTAGCTGTCGCACCAGCACTCGCCACCGAACTCGGTTCCGGCATACGGGTAGCCCTGCGCCTTGCAGGCAGAGATGCACTTCTCCGGAGTCACGCCACCGTCGATGCTCTGCGGGTGTCCGAGAGAGCGCGGCGACTGGTCGGTGTAGCAGCCTTGCGCCTGGTAGTCGCTCACCGAGACCTCATCGGCAGTCTTGGGGAAGGTAGGGTCCTGCCAGACGGAGTAGGAGGAGTCGGGTCCTCCGCAAGATTCACCCGAGTTTCCGGTGCACTTGTAGCTGCACTTGCTCTCGTCTTGCTGCTGGCCAGTAATGACGTTGCCGCAGTAGCAAACACCATAGTAAGTGAGGGCCGCATAACGGTAAGCGTTGCCTGCACCGAGCGTTAGCGGCGGCTATGAATTGGCTTCCGAGCGGCGAGGGTTTGAGATCGTCTCACCTTTGCAGACAGCCGTGCACTTGGCAACGGTCATGCTACCCTGATCAGCCCCGGAGCGAAAGTCGAAATCGCTCTTGGAGACACATCCCAACTTTGCGAAAGGTGTAAATGGGTCAGTGCAGGGAGGCTGCTCAGTATAGCTGGCTTGTGACAGTTGACCCAGCAGGGCTGTCACGGCCAGCGCAATGATGCTAGTAGTCGGCGCCATTTCTGTAACAAATAGCTCAAAGACCGAGCGTGAACGTGCTTAGATGAGCGACAGAATACTGAATAGGATAGAATGCAGCAGTTCTTTATGGCGTTTATAAGAGCTTGGTTAATCCAGACATCAAGAATTTGGCTGCGGCAATCACACCTTTAAATAGTTTGCTGGGATGCCTTGGAAATCTCCGATCTCAGGAGAGGAATAGTCCTCTCCGCTAAAGACTCAACCTAGTCGGCCATCAGAGGCCCATGATCCGGCCGACCAGCACCCGAGAACCTTAACCTATGCCTTTCACCAAGCTGCACATTGTGCGTGTAAGTCCATGCATCCGTTCAACAGGCACAAGCCCGGAGGGCCCGCTCTTGGTCCACGCTTTCCGGTGTGGCGTCCAGGACACCTTGCACAGACGATAGCCCTATTGGTCAGCCTCCCCGCCAAGATGGTCCTCGTCGCCGCCGGCCGCGCTTGGACGTTGGATCTCGGCCTGGGTGCCTGGGTAAGCAGAAATTCCTCACGGACGAGCCCACTTATTACAAGATGGTTTTTCTCGTATTTGGCACGTCTAGACCTTCGCCAGCCCGCGATGTTGAGAGAACCAAGCTAGGCAACAAGCTATCAGCTCAGCTCAACCCACTGCACGAGGCCCGAGAACACATCCGAGGTAACCACATCTGGCTAATGGCAGATCAAACATGGGTTGAAAAAACAGAATCAAGCACATTTTCAGAGTTTCCTTCATGAGTGGGGGACCATACGAAAGATGCAATACTTTATTCTTGAGGAAATCTCTACATGCTATCCATGACAGAGGCCAGTAACTGATTACACAAGATAACAAGCCATTTTGAGATCTGCTTTAAGACTCTTTTTGATAGAGTCGGGCCAAGTACGACGTGTCTCTCTGTAGCACGATGTGTCTCTCTGTAGTACGGCAGTAGTATCTTCGTCTGAATACTTGGAATAGTGGTCAGACCGGTCGGGCTATCACTGGTGATCAGCCTCGGAGGCTTGCAGCATTGCTGGCTATCAGTACTATAAATACAACCGTGCAAAGTCAAGCTAGCTGCTTCGGTTACTTCGGCCCTGTTGCCCCGGCCCGTGTCAATATGCTGTAAATAGCACTACCGCGGAGATATATGGCCGAACGGAGGCGTAGGAGCAGGGATTCTTGCTCGCTCGCTCCGGGGAGAAGAAAAAAAGCGAGCTAATAAGTAGTCTATCATGCAAAAACCCCAGCTACCTGCATAGCAGCTCAGCTCAGCTAAGCCCTTGTCTGCCAAGGCGCACGGTTCGTCGCCGAGGTAATTCCAGGCGTTGTCCGTAATGCTATTAGGCTAACAGGCTGTAAACGGTCAAAGCGACATTTGTCAAAGTTTAACTCAATAAATCAGTCACCGCCTAGTTTTTTTCCTTTTTCTCAATAAAGCGCAAGAACAAAAAACACAAAGGCAACGGTGCGCAAGATGTCAAAAGTGGTCGTTGTCCACTTGGCGCCCGAGTAACAATGCCTAAACAAGGTTTCCTCCCATCCCAAGGTTTAGTGCACAGCCAAAAAACCACTGATCGAAAGAATATGGCATCTTTTGTTCTTACCCCGGGGCGCCTTTTCTACACTTTGCTCACACTCAAGTTGCAAAGTTTTCTTCTTCTTTAATTTTAACGTCGTTAGCATGTTTAGTACTGAGTTGCCAAGAGCGCTCATCACAGCATTTGATCACAGACAGGTCCAGTCACCTCATCTATGAGCCATTTTCTTCCAAGTTATGGGAGCCGATAGCCCGTTGAGCATCCCCACAATAATTATCAAAGTAAACAATGGCATTGCAGACTCGCCAGAGTCTAACGAGCGGACTGTGCCCTTGTGCTGCTGCCCGTGCTGCCTTTGACTTGCTGGGTTGGCCTTGCTGATGGCCTTCCCCACGAAGCTCGGGTGGTTTTCTGATGCTCGGATCGTCTCTTTGATGCTCGGATCGTCCATTTGATGTTCGGATCGTCCTTTTTAGTTCAGATCGTCTTTCCATCTATCAAACCTACGTCAAGACATTTCTGTGCGGCGAACCAACTTTGGCTTGAGGAGGTGCCTCCGGACCAATGATGCACAAACTGCTGGGCTGACGCTACTGAACAATCCTCAAACAAGTAACCGAAGAAAAGATATTTTCGCGCGCAACACCTGAGCGTACGGAAGTAAGTATCCGGGACTTGAGTATCCTGTTTAATTACGGGCGCATGCCGACTTCGAGTATTGGTGCACTTTCGAGGCGGCTGTTAGTTCCGACAGCGCATCGACAATTTGCAATGCAATCTTGCTACGGTTTTCGATGCGACAGAGCAATCCCTCGGGTATTGTCGGCGCGGGCACGATGATTTTGCGCAACTCAAAGGCCTGTGCATCTACGCTATTCTACCACCTTTTGTAGTTCTATTCACAGAAAAATACGAGTGTCTAGCTCTATGCCTCTTTGACAGAGGACAGGGCACATGCGCATAAAGAGGACAAGTTGAAAAAAACCGGAAAAAGCGCTTGCCACGAGATGTTAGGCGCCATCAAGCACTGGTCTTCTATCGACAGTTGAACTTTCTCGCCAATCTGTAGTTGAAAGTAGGAGCGGTCTAGATATAACTCGGATAATGGCTTAGCCCATTGTGCATCTGATTCAGATGCTCCCGTCATTGATGACTATGCTTTGCGCTGCTTCGTGTCAGACTCACACGTGGTGTATTATGTCGACATATAAGGACAATTTAACAGCAAACTACAGTGCGGTTATCGACTCTTCAATTTTTATTCCTCTGCTAGGATGGGGTCAGGCCCTACGGTTTACTTATATCATCGCTAAGCGAGGGTGGGCTCATCCACTCAACATGCCCAGTACATTTACCAAACTCACAGTGCCTCTATTTTAACAGGTAAGCCTCCACATGCTTTTCTGTAAGCGGTCGATTTCCCGGAAAATTATAACCCCCGCTGCTCTAAAGCAAGCTCGTTGCCGCGCGGGCCGAGATAGGTCTCTTTGACGCCTCAACGTTGGCCAATACACACTGTCGCTGTCTTAATTCTTGCACCCATATCCTATGACACGGATAACGGCCGTCATCATCTATGTGAGTCTTTGACGCCTCCGCTGTCAGGTGATGGCTTATGGCTCGGATCTGGCAATGTCGGGCCCCTCTCCTGGCCAGTTCGTGGCCCATGCCAGACAATGCTGGGAATAACGCCCGCAAAGCCCTTCTCTCAGCGACGCAACAATTTTGTCAATTGATTACAGGCCCGAGCCGCTCGGCGGCGGTAGGCTAGGACTCATAGCCTAGCTACTCCCAGCAAAGGCAATTCTTGCGAGGATATACTCTCAGAACGGCTTTTGCCGAGGATGGGGCGCATTTAAAGGCTTTTGAGTACATGTAGCACCCCGGAACGTCGATTCCAAAGTCTATCTCAGTCAAAGCTTTTACCGACGAGGGATAATTTTGATTCGCCGAGTAATGATAGCGGATGAGTTGAGTGGCCGCAGACCTCTCTGTCCACGGTGACGGCAGTACACACCGCCTTCTTGAAGGCCAAGTGCATCCTGGCGGGATCTTGTTCCGGCTGCACAAGAGAAAACGAGAGTTTGGGACTCAAGAGATGAGAGGATTGAGGCTGTGTGACAAACACGCGACAATAGCCTCTTCTGCGCAAACGGTGTGTGATACGACAGACGACCGACAACCACAAGTGCGACGAGCCACCAGCGCCTGAAGTCCATATATTTCTTCTTCCAAATAGCGGTATGTAGCAAACATGCTAGTTCGCTCGAGTTCGTAGACGGACGTCTGAACAAGCGAGCGCGTGCTACAACAAACAGCCAGCGACCACAAGGCCGACGGGCCACGAGCGGCTAAAATCTATAATTACCTATTGGATACGGGACGAATGTCTAAGTACGATTTATGCCAGTTGGGTGCAATTGCGGTGTATGAGGCCCCTGATGTAGAAGAGCGATTCTGTAATGTGGCCGACCCGAGTGTAACAGGTTCGTGGCCCCTATGGCCCGTGTTCGACTATATAATTTGCAGAAGGTCCAATTAGAGAATCACTGTTTCGTTCAACGCATGATTAATCGTATCCGCCCGAAGAAATCCTGCACTGCAACATGTCCCTTTCTATCGACTTGAGAGAGCCCAGACTGGCACGTCTCTACAAACAGTCCGAGTCATTGGCTGAATATACGACCGCCAAGTTATGGTTTTACATATTCTTCGAGTACGCATTCCGTGATAGAGAATTGCCCATCAATGTCAACTTTCTAACGTGGGGGAGGCGGAAGAGAACAAGATCGCGCAACGAGATTGCAGTGCGGCGTTGCATCGCCACGGATAGTACCGCGCCTAAAGAGACCATCTTGCTCTGGGTCTGCGCACCGTCTGCCCGCGAGCCAGAGTTTGACGTCGAGGACCTCGAACTGCTGGCCAATATCACCGCGTCAAGGTATATTCTCCAGACGAGGGAAACGCTGCAGACCGTGTGGATCATGACTTCGCTAGGACCATACGCCCGACTCTGGGCGTACACGACCGAGGGCGACCGGAGCGGCCACCACCTATGGCCAATTTTTCCCCTTGGCGAGCGCGGCGCCAAGGTATCCTACCTTCCCTTGCGTGGCCACGAGGCGCACTTCCAATTTCTGTTCAATCTTGTGCAGCGCGAACCGAATCCGACGGCGAACCTGGTGCGCAGCATCGCGAAGGGCACCGCAGAGGGCCACCTGGTGGACTTGCGCAACGCGACGCTGGTGTCGCCGCAGGGATGGCGTGGCTCCATTCTCGACTGCAGGCTGCCGGACGGCACGATTCTGGGAATCTCGGCGGATTGGCGCCGGGCATACATCATCTGGGAGAACCAGCCGTGGGAGTGCCATCAATGTTGCTTCGACGAGGAGCCCGGCAGCCGAGTACGGTATTGGATGTGGGGGCTCGTTCCGCGATTTAGTAAAGAGCCGGAGGAGGAGGAGAAAAAGGACAGGACTAAGCATACAGAGTAGAGGACGTCGTTTCTTAGACTGATGTTTTGTTGCCGCAAGAAATCAAAGACTATTCGAACTTGGAAAATATGGTGGTAATTAATACTCACGATTTGCAAGTGATTCGAGTTTACTGTCCAAAAAGAAGAGCAAGCAAACGAGAACCGACGCAGACAATTTCGAAACGGTCAAAGCTCATTCACGCTCCATCAAGCCGTCTGCGCGAAAGCCAGAACTGGACGACCGCGGTGTCTGTGCAACAAAAGATCGAAATCCTTTACTGCAATCATCTAGAGACATACGCGTGTAAAAAGGCGAAGTAAAGTCAAAGACTGCTACGGTGCTACAACAAAGCGTAAAAAGACCAGGTGCAGCCGTCGAGGTCGCAGTATCGCGGCTTATCATACACATCCAACGACTACAAAAACAAAGGCTTTTTTGAAGAGTGAAACCTGTGATCCGACTATTTAAGCGGCGATAATTCCAACGAATTCATACACTCGTCACTCATTCTCATCACTCATCCTCATCGCGCGCAATTCTCATCAATCCCAATATTCCCACCACTCATTTCCATCTATCACTGTGCTTGATTACACAAACAAAAGCTATTCACGCTATTCCGATAATTGAATTCGCAAAAGAAACTGCTTGCACAATGTCGGCTGAGGTACCCCAAATCACGTTCGATCAGGGACTAACAATTCTCTACAACGCTGCGTTTTCTTACAGCAAGCAAGATACTCAGAACCTATGGGACCATGTCCTGAGAAAATATCTCCCTGCTGCCCACTGGGCAACTTCCGTTGCGCCTGGCCAGCCAATGCCCACAGTCTACTGCGGCGCCGCATCGAGTCGCAATGAGGCGGACGTTTTCGAGGCGGAACAATGTATGCGTCAAGAGCCCAATCGAGCCGCACTGCGCTTGTCTGGCGTCGAGAACACTTGGGTATTGACCGCGTGCGGCCCTCAGGCTAAAGTCTGGCTCTGCAAAAACGATGGTTTGGGCACGCTCATGCCGGTACACCCTCGGGGTAGATTTTGCAGCCTTGACCTGCAAAGACACCTACAGGAGTTTCAATTTCTGTTCGCGCAAATGTGGGCTGCTCCAAACCCGGCGATGTCTTTTTCGAAGACATGCGGCGCGGCATGAGACCAGGCCTCCTGGTACATGCACCGTCTGCAACGGCCGTCGACCGACTCGAACCGTCGGAATTGTCTCTGCTGTGCCGTATGATAAATAAAGACTCGAGAACAATTCTGCCGGCACATGGGTGGCAGTCGGCTCTGGTTTATCTACCCTCTGTAGACGATGCAAACTTGATACGCTGCTATCAACGCCACTACCAGGAAACGGACGGTAGTTGGACGTGCTTTTGGACCTTGGAGACACCGCCATTAATGTAACGGCTATTCTCCAAGAAGGTATTCAAAGAGATTGTAAGTAGATCTAGTTAATGCAATAGTATAAGTAAGTCTACTGTTAATTAAAAAGGAGAACTTTCTACTTTTGGTCTGTGTATGGGTCTTGCACTCTTGTAATCACTTTTTTTGTTGAGATAACACAACTTATGACATTGCTAGCAGTATAGAATTCCACAAGTTCAACTAGAAACAATCAGGCGAAGCAGGACAGGCCCAGTAATTTGATGAGAAGCCGGCGCTGTAAAGAGTGATGAGACAAGGAGGAGAAGACGTGCGCGCGGGGGCACTTAATTTAGACGTGATATCCAACAATCTAATAGAACCTAATTTCATTGTCCTTTAATTTCGAGTAGTACTAACTTACTATAATCTACAGTGAGCCCTAATATGTAGATATTCTTCTACTTTAGAAACGATACAATAGTGCTTTCACGCCTCTGCAACTTGGAATAGACATGAACAAACGTCAGAACTCGACTATTGAACTGTTTCCCTTCATTGCCGTCACGGATTTGTTTATCTACCTATAAAGAGCTGGGTAGGCTCAGTCGCAAGACTTGCAACATTAGGCACGCTCAGGATTCGAAATCTCTTTGATCTTCTCATTGGTGCACAACTTTCTTCATTTTTGGCTCAATGCCTGACACGAATGTTTACCGACCTTCCCCCCGGGCGGTCTTCATTATAACGCATGGTAGAAATGCAATGCGACGGTACTTTCAAACTAACTTTTTAAATCAGCATCTATGTATCTTGGCTTTTTTAGTGTTAGACAACACGTCTCAGGTACGTAGCCTCGCCTTACGCTCCAACACGAGTTCTACTACAAAGGAGAATGCGACATCTTATTACAGTACCAGACGTCGAGCCTGGATCCGAGTTCACTGCCAAAGTGAACGATGGAGAACCACCAGGGCAAGTTCAACAAACAGATGAGCTTACGCATTCTTCCATTGAGATGAGCGTACGCATACTTTCATTGACCCGCCATGTGGTAGCACAAACATCACTGGAAAAGTTGGACAAGGCGCTAAGGGATAAACCATTAAAGGCACGAGCCCAGGCTAGGTTTCTGTGTAGCTATGGGCAAAGACTTGTCGGAAACAAAAGACTGTCAAAGACTATTCGATAATGGGTCAAAGATCACTCACGCCAAATCTGAATGCGCCTAATGGTCAGCAGGAGACCAAAGACCGCGGTCGCTGTGCGGCAAAGGCTCAGGACTGATTCATGCCTGATTGTGCCCCCCAAGTGCAAGTTGCGAGAACAAAGAGCCAGTGAGATGGAAAATTCAATGACCATCTATTTAAGCTGCGATATATCCAACCGACTCGAACTCTTCTCACTCACTCCCACCAGCCTCTACAGTTCAACAGAGCAACTTCATTACACCATCTACACACTACAACAGGCAAAGTTACTTGAACGATTTACACTAACCTCTATCACAAGCAAATTCACACAAACAGGCAACTTGACTAAATACACTATGGAGACGTCACTTGTGAGGTTGGATTTAGTAGAGATTCTACCCCGTGACGGGGATGACGCCTTTGAACAACTCATTCTAAATACTGTGCTCTCTGATCACAGGGAGGAACACAGCATGAAAATGTGGCGGTACATCCTGTCCAAGTTTATACCCGGATATCCCGACCCTGATGAAGGGAACCACGATGGTAGAAGCTCGTTCCTCTCTACTCAAGGAGCCGCGATCTGCCTCACCGTTGCCGCGAGCGATAGTTACGAAGACCTCAAGACTGCGGAAGTGGCCGCATTCGGCGCAGCCGACCACCACATGCGGCTCAACGGAATCGAAGCGAGCTGGATACTGACCGCGCATGGGTCCTGCGCCCGGCTCTGGAGCATCTCCAACCTCGGCGCGATGGAGGGCAGCGCGCACGTCCGGCCGGTGTTCCCCCGGAGCGAAGCGCACGGCGATCGTGCTTCATACATTGACTTTGTGCAGCACGCGCCCGAGTGGCAGCGCCTAATCGGCATCATCAGCGCTCGTCCGTTCCCCAGACTTACATTCCTGGCCGAAGTGTATCGCGACCGGCAGCCAGGGACCCTGGTGGATCGGGCCCGTGCAATCTATGTGACCTCTGTCGAGTCTGATGAAGCAGGCGAGCTCAAGGGCTTGGGGCCCGACGGCGAGCTCATCGAGCTGCCCAATCGCAAGGCGTGGACCGGCGCCTTTATCCTCGACGGGCCCGAGATGAAGAAGTGCTTTGCGGCGAGGGCCCCGAGCGCTGCCAGTCACAGCCGCAACTTCCAAAACTATCGATGGATTTCCGAGCCGGAGCGTCAACGCTACTGGAGCTGGACAGTTCCCGCTAGAATACGAAACTGACGCGCGGGCAACTAATTTGAACAGATTCGAGAGAACGATGGGGATTTTCGTAAGTAGGAAATACAGTTTTGAATTACAACTTTTGACTACATGAATTATGGCATTCTTCTGTGAGGACCAATGTGCAAATGCCCTCTGTGGCGGAGACGTATATAGCTTTGATTGACTTTTGTAGAGGGGCAATAGAGCTTGGTAGACTTTGTAGAGGAGCAAAGTGTTACGAACGAAGAAAAGTAATAGACGGGCGTAATGGCGGCCTAGGGAAGCGATTAGGTGGACGCATATAGATCGCTTGATTAGGTAGACTAGATCACGTGACTACGCGAGGATCACGGGCGCACCGTGATCCAGTGAGCCACGAAGGGATCACGGCCTCTACGTGAGCCAGTGATCCAAGCCTACAAATAGAGAGATAGACGAGTACTTAAGAAGAAGGTACTCCCATAGCCAAATAGTCTAGATCTCTATTGATCAATCTAAGCAATAGTTTCACTATTGAGAGTTCTACTCTTAACGACCGTTTATACTACTTAAGAATATACTACCCTATAG